>JARHVA010000497.1:1795000-2012500 GCA_037957365.1 Torreya grandis
TGGCATAAACACAATATGAGTCCCATAAAAAATCCCTGATCAGATACTCATGTACAATATATATCCATGAAATGGAGAAACAAAGAAAACCCGAAGGAACAAAACTCCCCCCAAAAAGAGAGAAAATAAAGAAGGAAGGAAATCATGTGGAATCCCCCCTAAGGACAACTTCCTTCACCCCATATGAAGATCAATACTATATATCTTGTGTGGATGGAAAGGATGTAAGGAACCATCTACATAGGTAGTGAGATAGTCCCAAAAATAAAATGTTCTTCCCATAATTGTACCTTCCTCCTGAGTGTTATGAACAAGGTGTCCCAAGTACACATCACCTATAGAAATATCGATGCCAATAGGAGAGACAATACCCTGTAAGAGTCTGCCAAAATCTCCATGAGTATATCCCATAGAGTGAAGTATACAAGATCCAAATCCAAGAGTATGTTTCTCAAAGGAACCAAACACATAAGAAGGTGGATTGAAAGTGGGACAAACAATAAATGCAATAGCAGGAACATTAACAAGCTCTAAAACATGATCAAGAGTATCTTCCATGTCATAAAGATTAGATGGTGGATATGCCTCATCTAAAACAATCAAGGCCTCACTAACAACTGAAGAAGGAAGAATAGTGAGAAGTGTAGGAGGTAAGAATGATTCATCTAGATTACCATCAAGAAGTATGTCCTTAAAAAATGAAGAGGAATCCCAATTCATGACACTAGAAAAGAGTGAATCCTCACTAAGAGGAGAAGAAGGAAGTGCCAATAGTGCCTCACCCATGTCACTGCCATCATCAGAAAATAAATCCTCACTAACAGGAGGAAAAGGAAGGAGAATAGGAGGTGAAGTAAAAGAGGGTGCAAAAGACCAAAAAGACTTAGTATTCTTCTCAAATAGGGATACAATAGCATCCCAAGCTTCCTTTGGTGACATGGCACATGTGACATAGCGCAATAAACTATCTGAAACATAGAGGCTAATGAAACAAAGAGCCTCATCTTGCATGGATGCAATATAGGCAAGATTTTCCTCATCTGTAAAGCGGGGAATGTTGCCAAATGCCATTCTCCATAAGTGTTTATGTTGTAGGTGTACCACATTTTGAGGGGATCCATTATCAAAATACAAGGAAGAAGTTGGGAAGAAGACATAATGATCCCCCCAAAAACATAACAACTCCTTCAACAAATAAAAAATAACTGCCCTAAAAGTGTAAGTCCCTCCCAAATTTATCACTTTATAATTAAGTGAATCTTACAAGATAAATTACCCCAATGGATGGAGAATTAAAAAAATACACACTTTTGGAAAAAATAGAACTCGATTTCGAGTCAGAATTCAAAAGTTATAACTTTTACAAGTTTCCCATCATTAAATGGGTCAAATAAGTAAACATTACACAAAAATTAAATACACTAAGGACCAAAAAATGATTTACCACTTCATAAATCTAGACAAAATATTTTAAAAAAATATTTCTAGTAATTTCTTTGGTATAAACCAGGCACAGGTTGTCAAAAATGGGTGAAAGCCGGCTTCAAGAAAACTCTTTACAATATCCAAAAATTTGATTGAATTGGCCCTATTGTGACATCCTAAAAGGTTGTACATCCTGATGCACAATGGTATCACCTAATAGGTTGAAATTAGACTAAAACTACTATCCTTTTTAAGAATTAGATTTTAATTTGCAGATTGTATGGCCTCAAACTAACATAAAACCATCCATCTATCTAGATGATGAAGACAAACTGTTACATTAATTTTTAAGTTGACAAAAGAGTTGTACAACCTGAAAAAAATGCTTTTGATTAGTATGAAAGAAAACATGGGATGGTTAGTTAACTGTACTAGGTTTCATATCTAAAAAATCAGATTCGTACCACCTATGGTGACATAAAACCGTATAGGTGGTAAGTATACGCTAGCATACCAATGAGCAAGTTTTTAATTAGAATAGCTATACGACCTAATATTTAGAGATTATAACAAATTTTAGAGGACATAAAACTCATATTTCTATGCACCTATGCTTTCAGATTTGGATTTTCATGCATGTACGACCTGAAACCATAAAAAAACATGCACGAATTACCTTAAAAGCTTCCAAAACAAACTTAAACGTGGATATTAAAAAATGAGTACATAATGGTATAATCTAGGATTTGTATGCCCTAGTCAATGGAAAACAAAAATATCTTAGATACATACAAAACACCTCCACTCTACAAAGAAGAAATTTTGATAAATGGACAAACCCTTGCAACAAAAAACTCATAAATGGATGATTGTAATACCTACTACTACGATACCATGAAATGAACATCAATAAAATTGTTCCAAACCAAATATCTGAAGCATTAACAATAAAAACATCACAAGAAGGGTTATAAGAGCTATAAAGATGAGATGTAAAGACAAGCAATAACATATAATATCCAAAAAATAACTTGCTTATTACAAAAGAGAGGCCTTACATAAATAGGCAAGGAAAGACAAGAAGTAAGACAAACTAAACGATGTGGGATAAATCCACTAAATAACAAATTAGAAAAAAGACAAAAAGTAGTTATAGAACCTAACAAACATGAGAATCTACTCTAACACAAATCATCTCATTGTTCATCACAACATTACAGAGAAATAATCCATCAATGAAAACATTATTGTCTGTTGGTGGAGTGGAAGCCATATAAACTACCATTACCACAATAGCAGTCGATGTTTCACTACACATCTAATTCGTACAATCAAACATTTCCTTCACCATACAATATTCTTTCCATGACTTAAATGCAGATTGGGAGTATTCCCAAATAAGGGGGGACATGCAAGACTAGGACCACTTATTTTTTGAGTGAAGGGTCACCTTTGAAGTTGAGTAAATTTAAAAAAACAAGATTGTGGGGGTATTTATTGTAGAACATCGCCCAAAATAGTGATTTACCTCTCTTTAGGAAAGGTAATTACATTATTTTTAGTATCATTCCATTTTAATGAATCATCATCACTATTTGGGATTTTGTGTCTACTTGGCATCGATCATGTTCTTGTTGTGCAACTTCTTAGACATGAACCAAATTAAAAATACTAATTGTTATGACTTCAAGAATGGAAATAAAGGACATACTACAAAGCGTTGGACATAGTTGAAAGTCACATATTAAGTGAAGGGAGAGGAAAAATAATGTTGTAGAAATAGATAAAATGAAGCAGGCAACAAATGCAACACCACATAAACGACATTGATAGTGATGCTAAAGCAGATGTAGCAAAATTGCACCCTTGTGTTTTTGAGATCCCAATGTGGATAAACATCTCCCAATGTTCATTAAATGTGATATTATGATGTCAAATGAGAATGTGCTTTAGCCTCTATGTATGTTATTGGAACATGCGTTATGGTAGATGAACCACTATAAGATGAGTCCCATCATACATTTATCCCTGATTTATAAGGATATTCTTAATAGCCTATTTATTATAGATATTATAATAAACCTTTCTCCATAACTGATTTATGAAACCACTTTGGTCCTTATATCATTACTTAAATAATGAAGTTCTCAATCTTTTACTAAAATGTCAATCTAATTACAATAGATTTGTAAGTTATGTGATGTAGAAGAAATTAATATATATTTAATATTTATATAATAAAAAAAATTCACTCGTGAATAATTTTACTTTTTAAAACATTGTAATTGTGTAGAAACCAATACATTGTGTAGATCATCTAAGTGAGAATGATTATAAATAACTCACTGAATAAAATATTTAAAGAATTTAAAGAATGATAAAATCTAAAACATTCTTTCTAGTAATGCCTATTACCACTATCCACAAAACATACATTATGTACATGGCTTACAATTTTGTTTTTAAAATTATAAATTCCATTTCCAACTAAAATATTTGATGGAAGCACAAATTCTCTCAAAAAGAATAATGCCCATTGAAATAAAAAGTTAAATATTAAAACCTAATCAAACTCAAACTCAATGCACATGTTATTTTAGATTAAAGTTAAAATATTAAACATAAATTAAACTCAATGAATACTTATTTAAGAAGCATTATCACGAAGAAAGATAAATTACTAATATTCTGGTATTTTGCTTATTGATATATTTATAGTCAAAATAGTTTTGGCCTATGTTTTTACCATGTTCTCTCATGTGCAATGTTGTGTGATTCCTCCGATTCCACTTTTCTTTCACATTGTCAATTAACAATATAATTGATTGTTGCTTTCGTTACCAATATTATGTTACACAATAGAAGGTTCTTAACTTGTCTATGCACTGTTGTTGAATATATTATCATAACCTAAATGTGTTTACATATTTTTAAAATCATGTCATGTTATTACTTAATTTGGGTTTGATTACAACATGACACAAGGATTGTACAAACACTTCTAGTTTACTATCAAGAATAAACACGTAGTCCTAGAGTAAGATCGTCACTTACAAAATAATTTGTTGGTCTTGTTCATTTGATTTTACTTTTTTACCTCTTGCCTTAATTTTGTGTACTTTGACTTGTGTCCTTTAATTTGTTAATCTCAAATAGATAAGAATTTGGTTTGGAGTCTACACATATAAAGTTAGTTTCTAATTGGTAGTAGACCCTTTTAATTTGTCTAGATCCCTTAAAGATAATAGAGATATCAATAAACATAAAAAGCTAAAGTAAAATGCTTCAAAAATGCTCTAATACCAATACTTGCTAAAGATTAGATTATATTTACTAATGCTTTATGATGAATTCACTTTAAATTTTGACGATATTCACTATAAATAAGAAAGACACAGGGTGAATGGGCCATCCCATCAAGAGGGTAGAATGAGCTAACATATCAAATTTGTAAGGTGTCAGGGCCTTATGAACCATTATGACAAAAAGACTTTATGTTAAAAGACTTATCATAGGAAGCACACAAAAGATTAAAAAAAAACAAAACTTAGAAAATTATTATAACAACTATGTTGAACCAATTGCCTATACATAGACAAATATACACACCACATATAAAAAAATGCAAAATAAATTGCAAGAAGCTATTTTTTAGTATTTACAAAAACATTCCCAAGACATTTATGTCTTAAATAATGACTTTTTTTTTAATCTTCTTACAAGAATAATGCGATAAGGTTTTGTATTTCCTAATTATACGTTGTGTGTTCCTTGCACTACCACGGACTTGATTTCCTTATTATGGTAACTCATTATAAGATGCAAATTATTTACGACATAACAAATTAATAAAACATTGTCCTTTTAATTAAAGAGGAATCCTAAACGCATGGTAAGGACAAATACACAGTGACAAGCACTAAATTTACACTTTCTTCCTATAAAATACCATAACATTTAGAGTAAACTATGGTATTATATAGAGGCATAAGATCCTTTCCTCTAAAAATAAAATCAAAACTGCAAATTGTATTTACAAACAAACATTTCTCATCTCAAACTTGTTAATTATATAAGTTAAAAATTAAAAAAATTTCTCAATATTTTATGAATCAAATTTTCTTATTTGAATTATATGAATATACATTCATCATTATCTACAAAGTGACAAAACCACTTTGATTAACGTATGATCATAAAAACATATTTTATAATAATAAAATACACTTCAACATATAATAACCAATTAAAATTGAAAATATTTGATACTAGATAGAAAACAAAACACTCTCTTTCGAGCTACAAACCCATTAACCTAAAACCTAATAAATCAATTTCCAAATCTCTTTCAATTTCCTATAATTAATAATCTTTTTCAATCCTATGAGTAATTAATAATCTTTTTCAATATCCTATACTCTCTTTAAAACTACATACCCATTAACCTAAAATCCCATTATAATTAATACTATTTTTCAATTTCCTATAATTAATAATATTTTTCAATTTTAGCCCTATGTACGCTTTTTGGAGTTGATCACAAGTGGGGTTGAACTCATTTATATAATATAATTAATAATCTCTTTCAATTTCCTATAATTAATAATCTTTTTCAATTTCCTGTAATTAATAATCTTTTTCAATACCCTATGTAACTTAATGACGCATATTTCACATTTGAATAATTAAATAAAAATGGCAGCACAAGGAACAAGGTTTCACATCCCTCCCGGCTTACTTTGCACACAAGGGGCGATTGCCAGTTATTATATTTATTTATGCAATATATTTGCGAAGGAGTGAGAACGGATTGAATTCATTTCACCATCTCAGAACTCCTGTTCGCATTCTTTTCGGGAGAGGTGTCCGTCAAAAAAATTCTTTCCCAACTGAACATAGACCACTCTGCTCCAATATACTATCTAAAGGTTTAGGGCTTGGATCATGTGACCTCTTGCTGTTATTTTTCTGGTAAGTTAAGATTCGCCTCCGCCTTATTTCATTTATTTTTTCGTTTTTAGCGTGCCTTTTTCGCTGATTTAAATCCTCAAGATTTCCAATGTAATAAAGAACAAATCGTGCCCGCAATTTTAAACAAATCAGGGCTTGGGATCTAGTTCAATCATATTTTTATTATCTTTTGGGTTTGTCATTAACAATCTTCGTTAATACGATTTCAGGGAGGTTTAAAGTTGCATCACATTTCAGAGGGCTGAACATAAAAGTCAGGTGATTTTTTTGCAGGGGATGTAGTTTTCAGTACAATTGCATTCAAGAAAAGGCGAGTTTTAACTAAATTCGGGAGTTTAATTGTACTGAATACAGCCAAGTGAGGGACTTTTTTTTTTTGGCAGGGAATGGATTTTTTTTAGTAGAATTGGGTTTATAGAGCAGATTTATGCTAATTTAGATAACCTGACTGTATTGGATATAGCCTAGGGTTTTGATATAATTTAGGGATTTTTTTTGCAGGGGATGTGCTTTTTTCATTACGTGTGGGGGGAAGTGGGGTTTTGCTAAATTAGATAGCTTGAAGTTAGCGATTTTTTACGGTGGAACTGTAAGTTTATTACATTAGGATTTATAACTCGAATTTATGCGAAGTTAGTTGACCTGATTGTGTTCGATATAGCAAGTTAGATTTGATTTTAGGGGCTGTACTTTTCAGTTGAATATAGGAGGAAGTGGGGTTAAGCTAGATTAGAGATTTTCATGTTACTGAATATAGTTCAATGTTCTGATGAAGGTTGGGATATTTTTACAGGGTCTGGACTTTTTTCAGTTCAGTTGAATTGAGGGAGAATCAGGGCTTTGCAAAATTAGAGGATCGCCGATATGCTTTTGATTCTAAATTGGAGGAGGAAGTAACGCACACAGATTGAGAATTGAAAGAGGGCATGGGCTTTGAAAGCACAGTATTTAATCATTGAATTCTAAATTGGAATTCTTTTTTTTTTGGGTTGTTCTATACTTTGGTGAAGAGACTGTTTTGAAATTTGAAGTATGCAGAGGCCAGGAGGAGAAGCTCCTCCTCAGTTCAGGCATGGTCCTCCTCTTCCTCCTGGCCCGGGCCCTAGGCCGGGAATGATGAACATGGGTCGCCCTTATGCCCCACCTCCAATTCATGGTCGAGGTCCTATGCTACAGCCACGCCCTCCCTTTCCTCATGGGGGGCAGCAGCAAAGCCCCAGATTTGGACCTCCTCAACCTCCTATGTTGCCATCAGGGAATGTATTAGCACACCCCACTGGACAGCCAATGCCAGCTGCCCCACCCCCACCAAACATCACACTGCCTTCTCCAGGAACAATGCCATCTCGGCCTCTGCCTGGTTCTCCAGCAGCAGGACCCCCGCTGCCTGTTGTAGCATCTATAGGGCCACTGTTGCTTCCAGGGAAGCAACCATTGCCTCCGCCACTATTAAACTTACCTCAGCCTCCTAATTTCTGTGCCCCTCAGTCTTTAGCCCCTCCTCCTCCTGCTGTTTCTATGCAGGTTTCTCAAGGATCCCTGCCTTCTCCCAGTCTACCTTCCCAATCACCACCTAGACCGAAAGATGAAGAAGTTACTCGGAACATGGAAGTTTTAGCGCAATTCGTCCTCAAGAATGGACCGGAGTTTGAAAACATGGCTCGAGCCAAACAGGCAGGCAATCCAAAGTTTTTATTTTTATTTGGTGGGGAGCCTGGAAGTGATGCGGCAATGGGGCACGAGTATTACCAATGGTTAAAGAGGAAAGGGCAGCTGGAACAAAACATGCGCAGGGATGGAGAGGCCAAAGCTCGATTGGCAGCTCTATCAGGATCCCCTGATTCCAACCAGCAGCATAGAGATTCAAAAGTTGTGTCCTTGGGAGGGCCTTCAACAGTTTCTGTGGTTTCAGACATGGAGGTTGATATGGACATGGAAGGTAAAGCAATTGCTGTTAGTTGAAATGATTAGTTTTCATGGTACAGCTTTGAAAATAGTGTTGTGTTTAGGTTTTACCAGTTTGGGTTATCTACCTCTTCTGAGGTTCTTTTGTTTCATGAATTTAATTTTAGTTTTAGTTCATTATCTTCTATGTTTGGTTGTTAGGGCCTTCTTAACACTTTTTTTTTCCTATTGTAACTTGTTGTGCTTTTGAGTCTTATTCTCCTACTTTGGTCATTAGGGGATGTTACTATGATTTCCTTCGTTTGCAATGATTTTATAGATATGAACGTGAACAATGATATCTTGTTTCTTGCGCGTTAGTTTTTTGCTTAGTATTTTGGGTGAAGTTCTTATTTTTAAATCTATTTTATTTTGTGGGGAAGCCTTGCAAATGTTATTTTAGTCCTAATTATCTGTTTGAGTGGCACCAATTAATGCTTCAAAACGTTGTATATCTAGATCCTGAAAAATATAGGTTAGAAAAAGTGGCACATGTAGATTGACTTTTTTTTTTTTGGCATCTTACTTGATGCTTGTCCAATTGTTTTCTTCCTGCATTAATGTTCTTTTGAAATTGATATCTGTTGTACCTAATGTAGGCATTATTTGTTGATACAACCTTTATAAATCAGCTATTGCTGGCCAAAACAGTTCTAGGTCATATGTAGGTGTCTTGCTTATTCATTTGAAACTTCTTTTAGTGTTTACAAACTGGATGCCCAGTAAGGCATTAAAGTTCATTTCCACAATAAACACTTTTTTATATTTTCATGTATTTATTGTGGTTACCGTTATTTTTTCTAATGATTCCTGGGATAGGTGACACTGGATCCACAAAAAAAATGTGAGCTAGTATGACTCAACCCAACGGTGCCCCCAATTACTTGAGCATAGCCAACACAAAGGGAGGGTTGCTCCATTTCCTCGAGGGCAGCCAGTTAAAGCCTAAGTCAGGAAGCGAGAAGATGATTTAGATATATAATGCTAGCCAAGCATGAATGAAAAACTCTTTTTGAATATCTGTGCTTCCCTTGTTCATTCACAGTCTGCTGCTGAATGAATCTTGTGAACTTGTTGTATCAAAAAACATTCTCTCTGATATGATCCACTCTCAGGTGATAAGGAAGGAAGTCAATGATAGTCATTGATTGTGTGCCAAACAGAAACTAACTTCTCCCCTCCTATCTTCATACAGCTTTTCACAATAAAGTATAAGCCTCCCTCCTATTATTAGCAGTGGCAAATATAGGCAAAGGCCAGAAATTCATTTTTTTTGGAATTAAAGAACAGAAAAATCTCTTTCATGCTTTCAAAAGCGTATCTAATTCCTTGTCTCTGTTTTTTTTTCACTAACTTTAAAACAAGTTATTGATCACTCATATCCCTTTCTTTTGAATTCTCTCTCATTTCATTCAACAGCTGGAAACAGGCTCTCTGACTTTTCTTTAAAAGCTAAGCCTCTCTTAAGGATACAGAAATGAAGGAAACCAAGCCACACCGAGAATGACGATGTTTATATATATAATATCTTCCATTAGAACTTGAGTCTTAGTGGACAGCTAAGTCACAGAATTTACTGAATTCCAAAGAAATGTTTTGCCATTCGGCAGATTAAATATAAACACAAAAAAATCATTAAAAAGTGCAATGAAATTTTTACAGATTAAAAAAAAAAAATTAATAAAAAAATGTCGACTATGAGGTATTTTACAATAGACTAAAACTTTTAAGTATAGAACTTTAGGTTAAGTTTTAATTTTTTTTTCACTTTTTAATATATATATATATATGATGAGGGTTGAGGGGTCCCTCTCCTGTTTTATTGAGCAAGAAAACAAAATTACACCATCTGTAACAAGACAGAACTAAAGACCAAGGGAGGCGAAAAAACAAAAGACACTGACCATATCAGACAACATGATATGGCAAGAAATGGAGCATGTAACACAGAGCCCCAAAAACAACCCAAAAGGTCCCACACTTCACAAGGCAGCCAAACAAACCAGCAAGACAAAAATCCACCATTGAGGGCACCAAAACCTAGGGAAGCTAGGGTGCAAACAATCCACTCCTTAAGAATATGATCCTGAGCACCAAACTAGCCAAAAGGACTAGCACATTCAGGTCCAAAGGGTTGCTCACCCAACCACAGGTAAGCTCCCCCCATTACCTCCTATCTTCACCATCCCCACCAGGTGTCATTGGGAATGATTCAGTAATAGTTCGCCCTCTCTTCTTCTTTCGAAAAGTCCTCCAATCTGCTTAATCACGTGAGTTCTTTTAGGTGTCATCGCGAGGAGAGGGAGCAACGGTTGATGGGTGTCCAACATCATCTTTAGCATTTAACACCACATCGTTCCCAATGGCTTTCAAATCCTTCACCACAATAGGGGTTGGGGAAGGCGCAAAAATCACCTCTTGAGGTTCAAGGACCGTACAGTTGGTTGGCATAGGAGAGACTACCTCATCTCTACCCTATGTCTTTGAAGTACAAACCCCATCAATTGTGAGATGGCTGGTGAGGGCATCCTTCCACCATGATTAATCCACCTTTCGTTTGATACTCCGACAATTCTCAGCCACATGACTTGTCTCAAAGCACTTTCGGCAGCGGAAGGGAACCCCTTTATAATCTAGGGTTTGAGACCAAGAACGCTCTTTAACTTTTAATTCAATATCAGTAGGGAGATCATGAGCAATGTCCAAGCAAACTAGAATCCGTGCAAATGTAGTATGAGCAAAGTTTGTAGTAGCATTATCTACTACCATCATCTCACCCATAACATTACCAATCGACGAGAGGCATGTTTCAGACTAGAATTGGAGGGGAAGGTGCAACAGTCGAACCCAGATGTGCTGTGAGTTGAGTGATTCCGTGAGAGGGTTAAATGACAGAAACTAGGGCTTCAAGATGAGAAATAATTGATTCGATGTCCAAAAAGCGTCTCTGCAAATCTTCTTTCGGTCATCAAGGAGATCGAAAACCATGACAAAAAACCCTCTAGCATAGGGATAGATTTCCAGGCTGCCCTCCATTAATGGCCGCCATGTATTAGAAATCCACTTGTGGAGAGAAGCCAAAGACAGCTAGAAATGGTCACATCTGCAGATCGCTCCTATGCCCATGAACCATTTCTCATTTTCGATCACTTCTTGAAGTGCCTCCACCAAAGGAGATGGAAGGGATGATTTTAGATTGCACAACAATATTCACACCCGATTTTTTTGATGCCTCCAAATGAGTTGCTTCTGTCGTAGGGGAGCCCATTCTTGTTGTTCGACCCATCCCTGCCCATCTTGAGCGTTGACCAGAGGGGATTGCATTGGACGTCAGTCCTCGATATGCAGTCGTGTCCACAACAGCTGCCACCATCGCCAATGGTCTGTTTGTTGAGCCTGCCAAACCCCCACCTGCCTTCCCAGTGCATGCATTCAGCCAAGTTGAAGCCCTAATAGGCATAGCCACATCCTTCCCCACTGTCACCTGGGTTGCAGTTGCTCGGCCAAATGCTGAAGAAACCATAGCATCTGCAGTTTCGCATAGCACCGCCATCGAGCCCATAGACTGGAATTTATTTGACAAGTTATGCCATACAATGAGATAAAAAAATGTAGGTATTTCACTTTTTAATATTTAGTTACAAAGAATTAACTTATTTAGTTTTTTTTTTTTTAATTAAGGTAGATAAGTGGGTTTTGAAAGGCCCCCAAAACATTTGACAATAACCTTATAGATATAGATTTGAAGCACTAACAAAAAAACTACTACCAACAAGCCTAAAACAAACAAGGCAACCAAACAACAAAACTAAACTTCAGCGACACATCAACAAGAAGTCGGCTGCCAGTTAGCAGGTTAACAACCAAAAGCAAAACAACAAACCTACTGCTATGCCATATCCTCTAGGGATTTGGCTACTTCCATCTCATCCCTCAAAGGTTGGATCTTGGTGGCAAACGAATCTTCTCTTGTTTCCATGTCCTTAACTTCTTTTTGCTTCTTTTGTCCCCTAGTTCTTCTACTATGGTTGTCAAGGCTTTCATCGATTTTCTTTTTCTTGGTCTCCTCTTGAGTCTTCTTGGTGATGATGCTTTTATTCTTGTCGCTCCCACGCAAAATAGTCTTTACCCTTTCCAATTCTTCCTCCATCTTCATCTTAGAACCCTTTCTAGTCAAATCCTCCTTCAATTGATTGGTATCTTGGTTTGAGATCATAAGGACTTGGAACTCCTTCGCAGTTGCCTGCGTTGTTCCTCCATCTTATGCTACAACTCTAGTAAGTCCGTCTTTACCTTCTCAAACTTGTTAACCAACTTCTTCAGAACGCTGAGATGGGTGTTTATGCCCTACTCTAGCTTGTTCGTCTGACATTGATAAATATTAGAGGCATTAGTGGGAAGTGGTATAGAAGGTAGGTTTATCCAAGGAAGGAGCAATTCCTCCTTATCTCTAACAGTACCATCGGGCA
Source organism: Torreya grandis (assembly GCA_037957365.1). Classification (NCBI taxonomy): domain Eukaryota; kingdom Viridiplantae; phylum Streptophyta; class Pinopsida; order Cupressales; family Taxaceae; genus Torreya; species Torreya grandis. Next base: position 1,807,810 of record JARHVA010000497.1, read on the forward strand.
CTATCTTGGAGCAATTCCTCCTTATCTCTAATAGTTCTCTCGGGCACTATCTTTAGGGTAGCCTATAAAACTTCCTTCTTGTCCTTAATAGGGTTGTTGTCAACTTTAGGGTATTTCTTCTTCCCTGACCCTCCTTGTTCCTTACCCATTTTATTTTTGAAGCTCTTTGTAAATTGGGCTAATGTCTCTTCCTTAGCCTTGTTTCCATCATGGATTCCTTTCCACGGGCTACCAGATGAACTTGTCTCTTCTCCCAATGTGCCCAGAGTCTCAGGTATCCCTATTACAGGGTCTATAGAAGGTTGACCTGATTGAACAAGAAGGATGAGCGTTGGATGGATAAGCATGTCACTCCTCTCCATTTGGTAAGCCAAAACAAGACTTTCCAATGACATGAGGAAATAAAAGGGAAATTTATGGTCTTGTTGTCCCTGAAGTGATTCAGAAGGAGAAAGTGGCGTGAGTAGATCAGCCGGAACTTACCCTTGAGGGTGATGTATTTCACGATTTGTAGACACATCTTCCCCCATGGGGGAGGTAGGGAATTGCACAAAAAGCCATCTTCTGCCTCGTGGATTCTCTCCTCTTTAAAAAAACTATGGATGAATTTATTCTTCCCTCGCCTATCCTTGTAGACTTTCGAGCTCTCAGTGGACATTCTAGAAACCATTGTGATTCTATCCTTCGAAATATCCAATGAAATTCCTCTCATAGTGACCACCCTATCATTCCAAGCTTTAATGAAACCTAGGGTCAAATCAGGGTCATATCCTCGAATTCTTTCAATGTAAGGAGTCAGCCCTCCATGTTTGAGGATGTTCCAAATTGTTTTGTTGCCCTTATGGCCTGCATAGAGCGCAGGGCCCACCTGTAAATGTTCTCTGCCCATGCTATTATCCTTGTTGAAATCACTCTTCTTGTTGGTTTGGAATGCACAACTAGTCTGGTTCAAAAACAGTTTTGAGGCCTTTCTTTGGTCGATTTCCACACAAATCATAATAATGATTTGAAAGAGGTAATAATTGATATGCACAACCTTCTTACCCCTTCTTAATTCATGATTTGATTTCACACGGGATAGGGGAGGGTCCTCGTCCTCCCTCAATCCTTTACTTATTACCTTATTAATGGAGACATCCGTCCAATAACAAGGTGTCAAACACCTCTTCCCCACATAATTAGTTAGATAGGACATAAGTTTCCGCATTCAATATGTTGGTAAAGGGTTGAGGCAAATCAGACACATTGGTCCATTTGATGAAATTCGGGCTCAAGTCTCCTTTGTTAGCCATCCAATTGGCACACCCATTATGTTCTCTGTAGGTGTGGTTGATACTCAACTCGCCAAAATTCATTACCAAATTCTGAGCATCCCTAATTACATTCACAACGGTCCAACTTGGAGTCAAAGTGCCCTTGAGCCAATTAATAATATTCAGTGAATCTCCTTCGATTATGTGGGCCTTTATATTTAGTTCCTTGGCTACTTGGATTCTCCACAACACTGCCCTCGCCTCAACTGTATAATTTGTTTGAAATCCCAGGGGTCCTGCATAGGAGGCTACAAAACCCCCTTTGCAATCTCTGATCACTCCTACCACCTGTCCTAGGTTCCCTTTCGCTGCTCCATCAAAGTTCAGTTTGTATCATGTGTTGGGAGGTTTTATCCATTTGATGAGTTTTCTATAAATTTTCTCCTTCTTCCCTTCTTTGTTGGGAACATCTAGGTTCCAGTTTCGGAGCATACTCTTTTCTGAATCAGAGGTGAGTTTAATGTCTCTCGTTATGAAAGCTTGCCAGCTTTCCTTGATTGCCTCAATGATTAGCATTCCCACATTAGCTATGTTTCTTTTCTTGTTCTCAAAAGTTTTAGAGTTCTTTTCTCTCCATAAACACCATAGGAGATGGGGTAAGGACAACTTCTAGAGTTTCTTGAGAATGGGGGTGAACAAAGGAGGCTACCATTGGATGTGTAAATCCAACATCGGGTTGGGTCTCACCCAAGCCATATTGAACATAGATAGGATGATGTCCATCGTTTTAGTAGCAAAGGAGCATTCGAAGAAAAAATGTTTAACTGACTCTGCTTCTTTTTCACAGAGGACACACCAGTTGGGAATAGGCCGCCCTCTTCTCATTAGGTTTTTGATCATAAGGATCCTATTTTGAGCCACCAACCAATAGAATAGATTGACTCTAGGAATTAGGTCCTTTACCCAAAGAGTTCTCCAAGGGAAGCTGCCCTCGCTGAGAACCAGATCCACTAGTACCCCAATTTGATTGAGTAGGCTCCATCTTCCTCTGCATACCACACTAATTCATCCTCTTTTGAGAATTGGCTAATGTGAAAGTAAAGAAAGAAAGAAATTATATTAATGTCCACAAATGACCAAAAGTAGGTCAATGGGACTGAAGGATCAATTTCTGATTCAGATCCCTGAGGTGTTGGAGAACTCCTTCATTTGCTGATTCTAAAAACAGAACTTCCAGGTTTTCCCCATTTCGTTTTCTCAGTAATCCTTTACTCTTTCCCCAATAGTTCTCTTGAACACCTGTCCCACCATGTTCCAGGGAGTCTTAGAACTTGAAGGAAAACTATAGAGCCACGAGTCATCCCAAAAAGAAGCTTTGTTTCCATTGCCTATATTCCACTTGCATCCCTTACATAACAGCTCCTGCTTTTAGCTAGAGCGCTCCAGAAGGAAGATCCCTGTGGGGGGGGGGGGGGGGGAATCCATGGTTAGGAAATGGTCAGCATTCCCACTTTCCAAGTATTTAGCTTTTATAGTATCAGTCCACAATGTGTTCTTGGTTACTAACTTCGACCCCATGTTGATCTCTAGGGCTCTATTCATCCTTTTAATTTTACTTAGGCCGATTCCCCCAGATCTTTGGGAAGACAAACTCTATCCCAAGCCACAAGAGGGATCCTATTCTTCTCTTCAATTCCTGACCACAGAAACCTCCTTTGAATTTGCTTGATCCTCGCAACCACTTTGGAGGGTATTCTGAAAAGACACATCAAATAAACGGGTAAACTCTGAAGTTAACTCTTCAGAAGCTGAAGTTTACCCGCTTGGGTAAGAAGGCTTCCTTTCCAACCTGCTAGTTTCTGTCAGAACCTGTCTAAAAGAGTATTCCAGCTGCTAGTGGCCAATCTTCCTTTAAAGAGAGGCATTCCCAAATAGGTTGAGGGAAGATCTTGGATCTGACATTCCAGTATTTTAGCAATTCTCCTTTGTGTAGGCTCTAGAGTATTGATGAAAAAGATGGAGCTTTTGATGAAGTTGATCCATTGGCTGGTGACCTCATTCTAATCCTTGAGGATGGTTTTGATGACCTTAGTTAGGTTAAGTAGGTAATAATTAATTAGTAAGTAATCAGGTTAGGTTTTGTCGTGAGTAAGTTAACGAGTACTTTAATATTACGTAGTTAGTAATTTAGGTAGGTTAGGTCAAAAGTAATTTAGGTAGAACGTAATTTGTAATTTAGGTAGTATTTAGCTGTGTTACCAGAAACAAGAAACAGGAAATGTGACAGAAATGGCAACATGACAGGAAACAAGAGTTCATTGAGGTTGAATAAGATATATATATATATATATATATATATATATATATATATATATATATATATATTATAACCGGAAATAGATGTTTCATGTGCCTAGAGCTATGGGGCATAGTGACCAATTTTTGGAGAAAGGGGCCAAATTAGGAGAAAAAGTTCAAGTAGGACTCCAATATTGGATATTCTAAAAAATCAAATAGAAATGCTTGAACAGAGATATAGTTGGGACCATTTGCCTCTCAACCCAAAATCATACATGATAAAAGGCAATAGAGAAATGAACCGTAAAATTGTAGGCTGCAGGCATCCTCCCCAATGCTTTTGTCTCCATTTTTTGCCAGCCTTCTTCCATCCTAGAGTGTCTAATCTCATGTACTCATTAAATCTATATAAACAATCACTCTATTTCATTTCTGTGAAAATCCCATTTCTGTTTCTTTTTTAAGCCCTAAAAGCTCTGTAAAGAGTAAATCTAGCGAAGATTACAGGACAATTTACCATACACTAACTAAAAGTAAAACTAAGTTAATCTGAATAGTTTGCTATATAAGTATCTTAGACTCAACACGTTATCATATATTGAAGTTAATCCTAATTATACATTACACCATGATGACCTTAAATTATATTATATAATATTATAAAATCAGATATAAGGATTCAGGTCAATGAAAAGAGGGACCTATATCAAGGGTATAATAAAATATTCATAATCTGATTTTATGAATATTATATAACTTAATGTTATGTATGTTTGTTGTGATATTTTATTTTTATATGATCATGTGGTTTATTTGTGTAATTTTACTAATCTAAGTGTTACTACATTATTAACTATTAGTGTTATTGTTGAGTTGATTGAATGAATTTTTTCATGTTTTAACAAGACATACCTGTGTTTTGATAATAATTGTATGGTTTTATTTTACATAGATACATATTTTTATAAATAGTATTAAGTATAAGGATAACTATACCTAATCAATTATAATATTAGGGATTAATGTGAGCTAAAGATAATAATTTTCCCTCTCCTCCTATTAATAATGTTCCTCAAAAAATGTTAAATCTATTATCATATAATTTTATTTATTTTTATTTTTATTTTTTATTTATTTTATTTTATTTTATATATTTTTATGAGGAGGACTAGGTCTTATCCATGGTCTTACACTACAACTTCATAAAATAAGGAAAATATAAAGCAAAGAGATGGTAGTTTTGTGAGGGACATTGGGTATTATTATTTTATATCAATTTATAATAATGTCCAAGTTCTTATAAAGGTTCCTGATTTCAATAATAATTCATAGAATACCAAAACTCTATGATCTTTAGACACCAAAGGACCTTAGAGTTTTATCTCTACATAGTTATATGCTCTTAAAGAGAAACATGACACTACATGAGTCTCCTAGTTTCACATGAGAAAACCTTTCCTCTCATCATCTCAAATCCCATTCCACCAAAAAGTAAGCTATATAACTATCAACAATGTCCTTTCCATATCTAATTTACATCATATAATTATTAGCTTAAAAATAATTTCATTACTGGATTAAATTATTAAAGTGTATTTAAATAATGTACCATAGTAAATTAATACTATATTCAATTACAAAAATAGTAGATACACTTTAATTTAATGAGATAATGGAAAATACCCCACACACAATAGATTAGAATTGATGGACTATTACAATGAGATAACATTAATTGGTTCTTATCATTTTTTATAATCAAAGTAATTAAAAAGATCAAATAGATTGTAGTATAACAATGAGAATAATAGTGTAAAAAGTACTACTTAATTATTCATCAAAATACAAATCTCAAAAAATACTTTAAAAAAAAAATGATAAGAAGCAACAAAAACAACTATAATCTAAGACTTCATTATGAAAAAATAGAAATTCAAATAAATAATATTAGATCTCCGTCATCTTTATTTGGCCATGCTTAACTAAAGGATTACTTTCATACACAAATTATCCACTTTATTTAATAAATAAAGGATCTTTTATCATGAAGTTTCATTGAAAAGGATCAATAATAGAAAAATATATAAACCCCTAATTGACCTAGGGTTTGGAGTTAAAAGAAACAAATGTCAACATATAAAGGTCAAAGTATATTGAGGAAGGCTAATAAATAGGTTTATCTTAACTTAAATTATATGAATACACACACGCATACACCAATTCATCAATGTAAGGTTATAGGAATAATATATTAGCTGATACATTGCCTTCATGCTTACAAGGTAAGATAAACTTTTATAATATCAACTAATAATACGATATATTTTCATAGATAATTACTTTTATGAACCTAAGAGTGAACATCACACTTGGTCTCCATTAGCTAAGGATATCATTTGGTTCCATTGAATTCTAATTCTTAAGAAAGCAATAAAGGAAATTGGTTTCTTATCCTCAAATATAGTATCTAAACATATTAATAAATATTTATAAGAATCCTTTGATGAGTTTAGATTAATAACACTTTTTAAGTACCAAACATGCCTATACACAATACTATAATAGTGCTTAGGACTTGGTCAATGTTTTGGGAACTTTGATGATCTAATTGGTATTTTGAGATTGTGTAAAGACACTTATGAGTCTTGAATCATTATCTTGATATTTTAATTTATTTTTTGAATTGAATGTATCCAAAATCCAAGGTAGTTGTAGACCTCTTTTTATCAAGTCCTTAAGAGGTAGAATTTGGCATAATAGGCCTATAAAGGGTAGACTTGTTATCATCTGAGTTTTGAGTTGAATTTCTTCATGTACTAAGAAGCTTGAGTCAAATAATTGGCGAACCCTCATAGTATTTTTCAAAGAATTGAGGATGTATAATTGAGTGCTTTAGGAATCAAAGAAGCGTTTTGGTTGAAGGTAGATTACTATCTTAGGACTGAGTGCCCTATTTTATGTCATTAGAAGTGTCTTTTGATTTGAATACGGAAGCTAAGAAGTTAAGAGATAATACTAAATAATAAGGTAATTAGTCTTTCAATGCCAATACTTAGAAGACCTTTTATGATAAACTAAGAGATAATTTATGGTTATGAAGATACCTAATTACAAGCAAGTTTCTAGAGGACCTTGAAGTAGACCAAGTTGAGTAAGTGGAGCACTTAATTTGACACCAGTAGGTACTAGTAAATATCAAGATATGGATTTTTTATTTAGGTAGGAAATACTCTTTGAGATCAATATATGACTTGATTATTTAATTAGGTAGAGCATACTCAAGTAGATAAAGTAGATAGAGAATACTTAAGTAGATAAAGTAGATAGAGAATCCTTTACTATAATCATGTTACAGTTTTATGATTGTATTTTTTTTTTTTTAAAGCCCTAAAACCTTGTTGAGAATACCATTTCAACACAGTAAAGGATTATATGAACATATTTTAATTAAAAATCCATCAAATCAGCCTGATACACCCGAGAAACACCATGGAAAAACAGATAAATGGCTGAGTGTTTCTGGGTTAGTCTGAAACGTTTCCGTGCAGCTAAAAAACAGCTCAATCGGTTGGCAACAGCCTTTTGTATGGTGGACGGGTTGCAGATGCAAAAAATGCGAAAAGACCCTCTGCCATCACGTTTCTGGCAATTGGGGTATTTAGTAATTTAAAATTAGTATTTTTTTATTTGTAATATTCAGGGTTTCAGGATATGGCACTCCATTGTTGGAATCGGATACAGCCTGGATACTGCATCCTTCCTTTACCCAAATCGTGCTCTAATGTTGAGCATATCAGATACGGTTGGCCACTTGGCTTTGATTTGTTTTTTGAAAAAAGGGAACCTTAGAAAAGCCTAAAAAGAATTATTAAAATACAGCAGCGCACTGCTGAAATCAACACCAAATGCAATGGAGGCAGCAGAGTGATTTGGCGTGCTGCAGTGGAGTGATTTGGCGAGCAGCAGTGTAACAATTTGGCAACAAAGGCTGCAAAGTTAGAGCAACAGTAAAGCAGCGAAGTTGTGTACACCGTGGGCTTCCAGGTATTTACAACTTTTCTTGCATTTTCTGACTTGTCTGCTGTGTTTTTCCTCCAAATTTTCCATTTACATCAGTTGTGATTTTCTTGCCATCACCGCGTTTTGACCCTGCATTTTTCATTTTCGTGCTTGCCTTGTTACTATTTCGTGCTTGCCTTGCTGCTGCTATTTTTCCCTCTGCGGTTGTGGTGTTTGACATGCATGGTGCATGACTGCATATGCTGCCTGCCGTATACGGGAATCCAACAATAAACATAGGTTTAGTTATTAATAAATAAAATTTGCTAATGTTTACAAGTTTATAACATTACATTATGTTTATATAAACTAAAGTTTATAAACTTATTTTTTGATAAATAAAGTGAGTTTATGTTTATAAAGTTGACCCAAGTTTTTTTTTTTCTAGATTATTTTAGTTTTTATTTTTAATATTTATTTTAGTTAAGTTAGTTTTTAATAGATTATTTTATTTTTCATTTTTAATATTTATTTTAGAGTTTTTGCTGATAAACTTAATTAAATTTTATTTATAAATTTGGTTATAATTTAATATTTTTTTCATCTGATTATTATGTATTATTAATTCATTTGCAACTTAACTTTTTTAATTAATTTAATATTTGTTTGTAACATTTTTATAATAATTATATATCTATGCTTGTTTTTAAAGTGTCTTGATTTATTTTCTATTTGAACTTTAATGTTTTATTTTTCAATATATATTTGTTTAATCTAATATTTTTTTAAAATTTTCATTTAGTAATGATATGATTTACTATAATTTTAAATTTATTTATGACATTATTTTTTATAATTCGTTATTCTAAATTTATCAATGTTTAGAACTTAATTCATTTTTGTTTTTGCAGTTGTAAATTTGAATTACATCATGGCATCAGTGTCAACCAATGTCGGGGAGAGGAATGTCAAGTGGATCCATTGTGGAAATATGTTAACATTGTTAACAAAATACCAGGAGGTGGAGGTTATGCATGGGCAAAAAAGAGTACAAAGGTTCATATCCCAAGGTTTGTGGCCTCCTTTGTCACAAAGCAAGGATAGGGTGTGTGTTATGCCTTGGACCAAATGTTGGTGGCTGATCAGGAAGGGGTTATCAGTTGCACAAATTGCAAAATACAAGAAAGAGCAAGCCAATGCATATGCTCTTGTTCAATCAACGAAACAAAGGTCAACTCCATTTTGAGGGCTTGGTCAAGGATTTTCACATAGGCCCCCTTTACATTCACAGAGATCCATAAGCACCCCTTGCATTCACAGACATCCATAGGCTACAAGAGGAGCAATTTAGGGTCTTTAAAAATCATTCAATTTGCAAAGTCAAGAGGATGCAAATCAACCGATTGACTTTTGCTTGTATGCATCTGTTATTGCATTTAATGTGGTGCGCTCTTCGTATTGGCAAGAGATGGTTAGGTCAATCAATGAGGTGCCAAAAGGATACGAAGGTCCTAGCCACGAAAAGGTTCGTACCACCCTATTGACTAGAGAAAGAGATGATATTGATAGATCATTGGAGATTATTCGAGCTTTGTGGTGTACTTAGGGGTGTCTATCATTTGCGATGGATGGAAGGATGTTAGAAACATGCCATTGATCAATGTCGTTGCAATGAGCCCAAAGGGAACAATGTTTTTAAAAAGTAGTTGAGTGCAAGGTTGATGAGAAGGATACCCAGTTTATTGCCAACATTCTCATTGAGGCATTTTCAGTGGATCTAGGAAATGTTGTCCAATTCATCACTGATAATGTCAAAGTATGCAGAGTAGTAGGGTTGGTCATGGAGGCAAGATATTCCCACATTTGGTGTCCTCGTGCAATTTATTTTTTGAACCCGTTGTTACAAAAAATTGGCAAAATCCAATGGATACAGGAAATTTATAGAGTTAAAAGAAATTCAAATGTTCATTTGTAATTGCCACATCACAAGCCATTTATCGACACTTCGCTAAGCTGGAGCTACTAAGGGTAAAGGTAACTTTTTAAGTTTTAGTTTTAAAATTTCAATTTTATTTCAAATTTTGAAAAAGTTGGTTCTTATCAAAGTTAGTTAGATTTGTTTTTGAAATATTTTTTAAATTTATTAACGTCAATTTCTTCAACTTGAAGGTGGTTGAGATTCGCTTTGCCACACATTGCATTATTTTAAAGAGGCTCAAGGATGCAAAACAAGCTTTAAAAGACATGGCCATTAATGATGTTTGGTTAGTTTTGAGGCAATCCCAAACAAAGAGAGCAAATAATACGAGGATAATCATTCTTGATGATGATTGGTGGGCTCAACTATACTATTTACTTTATTTCATAGAGCCAATATATATGCCTTCATTCGACATTGTTGTTAGATGAACAAATCTTGGACGATATTTATGATCCCATGGATACAATGGTAGAGCAAATTAGAGACATTATCATGGAAAAAGAGCTAGACCCCTCTGAAACTTTTTATAAACAAATATATGACATTGTTGAAAAAATGGGGGATAAAATAACCACCACTTTTTAGCTCTTAACATATGCCTTGAATCCCAAATACTACTATGCTGAATAGAACAACAACAAATAGAACAACACCAAATATGGATGTAGAGGTGGTTGATGGATATGGAAAGACCTTCAAGGAGATATATACAAATCCTAGAGTTGCAGCAGATATTTGAGATGAGTTTGGGACGGTTGCATCCTTAGATGGGAGTTATGCAAGTGTTGATGCAATGGCAGATAAGAAAGAAATGGACCCTGTGAAGTGTAATAATTTTGTCTCATTTATCTGTGCTTTACATAAGTTTTTGAGAGCTTGTGAAACAAAATTTATCTGATTTTTATACTTTGAAAAGAGTGGTCGAAGTGAGCAAATCTAAGGTTAGTTATTTGTTCCAATGATTGGGGAAATTTAATTCTTTCTACGTGTTAAGGAAAGAACATAGGGCAGATAATATCATAATTTTAAACATCAATTCTGGGAAAGTGCAACAAAGGTTTTAAAAGTGAGTGAAAGTGTTGTTGAAGTGTTTCGCATGGTTGATGGCAATAGCCGTTGGGAGGAAACCATTCAATAATGTGGAACATTGAGATATGGGATACAATTGATTGAAGATGGAAAATGATGCACACCCCCCTTGCATGCAAAAACTTGCTATTTGGAGCCTAAACTATTCCATATATACAGACAAGGTGACGTCGAAGTCATTAGTTGGCTTTATGAAGCCATTGGGAGGTTTCAACCTGGATCCTGCAGTTGCAAGTAAAATCAGGGATCAGTGTTGGAAAAAAAGTTGAGAAGAAAGGATGTTTGGAATAGCAACAGCCAAGTATGTTAGGTCATGTCCCAATGTTGCTAGACATAGATGGTGGAGTTTCTATGGGGAAAATACTTGTGAACTACAACACTTCGCTGTTAGAATATTGAGTCGAGCAAATTCTTCAGCTTGTGAAAGGATTTAGAGCTGCTTTGACCACATTCAAACAAATAAATGAAACAAGTAGTTGTCTGGAAGGTTGGGAGATCTTGTTTATATTTGCAACAATTTGCAGTCATGTAGGAACAGAGCAATGAAAGATTCATCTACCTCGTCTTCACAACTCCAACCCATTTTAGAAGACATAGCAGATGCAAATGATATTGACTTATTTTCACAAGATGAAGTCAGTGGTGATTCTATCAATGAAAATATTGAGCCAACTCAGCCTAGTGCTCTATATGATTTTGAGTTTTTTTTAATGTAAAAACTAAAGGTAGGGAGCAGTCCATAGAAGTTTGAGAACAATGTTAAATGCTTTAAAGTCTAGAATATGTCTTTTTGAAAATAGAAACCATCTTTAAAATTATGATTTCACATATTTGTAATGTTCTATTTTGATCAACTTATCATGATTTATACGTTTTGATGCCTTCTTACATAGTTTTTGAAGATATTTAGTAATATTTATTTATTTTGACATTCTTGTGCATTTATTTCTTATTTTGATAAAAAGAAAGAGAAAAAAATACAGATTTTAATGATTTGAACTTAATTACGATTTTGTTTTCCAAATTTTATTGGCTGACAAACTTGTTTTGGATTTTACCCTCTCCGAACACGAACACAAATAAAAACACAAACCTTATGACTTAGGTGGACGGTGGTAGGAAATAATATGTTGAAAGGGTTATCAAATTATTCCCCTGGAGCGCACTGCTGCCCACATGGAAAGGAGTTCAGTCTAGTCAAAAGAATATGCAGGCATATAGTTTTTTTATTGAAACCAATGATCTATCACCATCAAGAGAAGATATCAAGCATCTTCATTATTAATGCTATGACCTTATGATGTATCCTTATTCCTACAGAGAAGATATTCCTCCCTCCATGAGTATATATACAACGTCATCTTCCTAACAGCCTTTACAGTGTTCCTTTCCCACTACTTGTCCATTTGTGTGGCACACTCGTACATATGATTCATCCAGAGTCTGGTTCCTGATTTTATCATGAATATATGTGAAAAATTATTTCTCCTTGAATGAGACCAGCATATTAGGTGGCAGCTTCTGTTTCTTACCCTCCCTGCATCTCATAATTCTTTTTGCTGTCCTCTTGCTCTATTCTCTTTATAATCCGGTTTGGATCTTCTTTGGAGCAGTAAACAAGATGGGTTTACCGTGACAGCCATTAATCCCGATTTTATCTCCCCTGCATCAGGCATCACATCTCCAGCACCAGCAGCAAATGCCATCAGGAATGGTCAGAAAGAAGATTGATGGGTGGGCTTTTCAAACCCTACCCCTATTCATGAGCGTGCTGCACAAACACATCTATTCCAAATATGCATGCTGTGATTAGATTTTCCCCAAGGCAACCGTTAAAATTGGAGTGGTTGGTCCTTTGTTTTCAACCATGGAAAATAAAAATCAAGTATGTAATCAAGGTAATTTACAAACCGTTGACCTTGATCCAAGGAGCTACCATTTTCGCAGGGTTTTGTATAATAATTCAAGTATTCTTTTCTTAGCCCACACTGTAGCGCCCACATTAGCTGCTAGATCTTTCACCTTTGTTTCCCTGAACGAATGAAACCTTTTGAAAACAAACTGAGATTTTCATCATTTCCTGGGCTAGGGATCTTTAGAATCCAAGCCTCATATTACCTAGTCACGATTACACTGATTAAAATCAGTTAGTCTCCGATCCTTACAGTCATGGTCTTGAGCTTATTGAAATCCTTTAAAGACTGCTGGAGTTTCATCAAGTTTATTTGTATCAATTCCAACATGGAAAGCATTAACCAAGAAGACTTGTCCACCTCAACAGCTAAAGATTCCACCACCATCTCAAAGACTCAGGTTTCCTTTTGCTGCCTCATCAAAATTTAGGCTGATCATCCCTTAAGTAATTTTGTTATAAAACCATAGGAGGTATACTCCCGCTTCCATTAGTCCCATTAGTGAGAGGGTACAGTTTTCATATAGCTTTTAGTTGATTTAACTTTGGTCTTAAAGTTCCTTAAGTAGAATTTTCAAATGACGTAATTCTGGGCAAGTTTGGTAAGCTGCATCAGGGTTTTCAAATGCTAAAATATTCTCAAAAGAAAATTTCAACAGGTTGTAAAATGCAAAGAATATATTTTACCACCAAACATTGACAATGAAAGGATAAGACCAAGAAAAGGAAACCGTTCTTTATCCCTAATCAACATCACAAATGTTCTCTCTAGCACTGTCTATCAATCGCACCCACGTGAGGATTGTGAGTTAAACTAACAGAAGACTGGAACAATCCTTGTAGGCATCAGATAGATTCCCCATATAGCCAAGGCTTAAAAGATTTATGCTAGAAAAATACATCACCCTGTACGGCATGCCAAGGGAGCATGTTAGGAATCTAGAATATAAATCTATATGAGATTAAGGTTCTCATGTTTGAGCCTTGACCTTCCCAGTAACCCAAATCTGGTTTGTATGCCATACTGACTCATAATATGCTGGGCCATAGTTTGTAGTAGCAAAATGCATATGAAATTATGATTCCTTTCATTTTCAATCATGCTATTGTTTGTTTGGAGTAGATGTTGGATTTGTTTAGTCTGTTCTTAGCTTACGGTTTGGCAGTGAGATTGTTGACTGCCTTACTGCAGTGTGGGGATGAGATTGTGGGTTACTGTACTGCGATGTGAGGTTGAACCTTGGCCACACACTTACAAATGTACCCCATTTTAACTTTACAATGTTACCTAGCCATATTTAAGTACTCTACAACCTATTATGGGACATGTCTTCTGGGTTATGTCCCACGTTGTGGTGTGGCCATTTGAACCTGGATCGCTCTCAAATGCACCCTTTTACCATTACACCACAACCATTCCTACTTGTAGTTTGGTTGTTAGTCTGAATAATTCCTAATAATTTATCACTATGATTTATTGTTTGAATCAAGAGGCATTCATTGCAATTTTGTATACTACATGTAGTTTAAAATTAAGTTTGTCCACCACAGCACAGCCGGCCTCAAAATATTATCTATGTTGACTAGAATGTGGAGCTTTGGTGTGAAGTTCACATTGCATGGAGAGTATGTAGTTCAAAAGTTTGAAATATGAACTTTACATTACTCAGATAAATTTCGTAGGAATGAAGGATGAAGCATGGACATAGCAAATGTGCAAATGAATGCAGTGTGTTTTGTTTTTAGTAGACAGGCTATACAAGATAAGTGTGCCATGGGCATTTGTGGCAGTGGATTTTAGGACAAATGTGCGGAATTGAACTGTTAAAAGTGTTGAGTTTTCTCTCAAAAATAAAAATGTAAAATGGGTTCTTGCATGCATTTTGATTGTGACTTAAAGCATGCGCATGTTTCTACATTTCTGAAAAATACATATTTGCAGATTGTAATTGATTTTTAGGAGAAACTTGCTAGAGTGAAATGTTAAAACTGTAATAATCCCTGCAAAAATAAAATATGACAAATTGGATTCATATCCACTCCATTGCCACCATTGCACTAAGCTTCATATGACTTAGTGTGTTCGTATCTTTAGGATATATGTGTAGCAGTTTGCAAACATTAATATAAGAGACCTAAAACAACTTGTATCATTATGCTCATCTAGAGTTTTTGGGCCATGACAGATGACAGTGCAGTACCTATGTCAGTCACTGAGGATGTGAATAATTTCCAAGCCTCTGGCAGAAAGGAAGGAGAAAGTTGGTCATCGGTCAACAACCAACAGGGAGAACAAGGAGAAACTCTCTCTTCACAGGTGAAGAGTTTGGCAGCTGCAGGTGGAAATCAGATTGAGGCATCCCATTCAGAGTTTCAGAAAGGAAAAGGTCAGCACTGCACCATTTTCTTTTGATGCTTGCTTTTTTCTTAATGTAATATAACTGACTTGATCTGTTGTGCTAATATGAGATAGTTTGGTCTTTTATGCCTGTGATTATTGTTTCATGGTATTCTAAACATTTACAGTATGCATTTCATAGTTGTAGTAAAACACAAAAAGCATTATTCGATGATGATCCTTGCTCCTGGGATTTTATATCTCAAATTTGTTTTTTAATTGGAAAACAATCCTTTGATCTCTGTAGGGCAAAACCTTTTTTACATGTCTAATCAGGGAATTGAACCTGGGCCATTCCCAAAAGTGCCCGCCCTTTTTACCAATAGACTGCTTTTAGCATTGATATATTCTTGAGAAAAGATTTACTCCATCTCCTAATAGTTCATTATCCTTGGTGTTCTTTTCAAAAAGTGGTAGCACGGCTGGAGGGCAGCCGTGCAGTTGGTTTTTGGGTGTGCACTCGTATAGGCGATATTTAGGTTCAAATTTCCATTGTCTAACCTATGAGAGTGTTTTGAAACAGTGGACATTTGTAAACTTCAGTCCCTACCAACACAACAATTGGTAGGGCCACAATTATATATATATATATATACACACACACACACACACACACATATATATATATGAACTTTAGCACTTTGCTCTAGTTTTCATTTCTCTGTGTTATTATGTATTTCCATTAAGGTGAATAAACAAGATAATGTTGTTTTTTACTGTGATTTTATATACCTAGTTTGGCTTGCAACTTGGCTGAATTTGACTAGTTTCCTATTACAGAGTAGGAAAGGGTGCTTCTCAAAAGGGGAGTGTTTGAGAGGAGACCTGCAACCAGAATACATAGAATTCCTATTTGAATTGATGGATGTTACATTGGTATGGTCAAATATTTGTGGATTGTATTTTATTCTTACTGAGGGTTATGTTTGTATTGATCATCTAATAAAATCATATTCCAACAATTAATAGACTTGTAACCTATGTTGTTTGGAAACGGAAACGGAAACAGAAATGTTTCTTGAATGCGGGTTATCTAAAACCCCCGATTTAGAAACGTCATGGAATATGTCCATACAACGCATACACACACACACACACACACAAACAATGCATTAATACTCATTTTTAGTCCATAAAAGATGAAACATTTGAAAATATATAGTATTCATTTATTCATTACTTCAAAGACAAAATGTACATTCACTTATAGAATAAATCATTTAGATTTCCCTCAAAATCATGAATGCCACTCCCACTATTTTTCAACCTTATCATTTACTCACACTTTCTCTCATAGGGGCTCGCAACTTGAACCAAGAACCAAGAACCAAGAACCAAGAACCAAGTTTCCCTTGTATTTAGCTCTTGGGAAGTCGAATAGGGCCAAAGGTCTCTTTAGTGAGCTAGCCTTGACAAGGGGACATGACAGTCCTCTCTTTCCAAATTTGCTTTCCCTCAAGCAAATGCAAGCTCTCATGCCCAAGTATCATCATGTCAAAGTGCAGAAATACGTTGTAATGCTCCAATAATCTGGATCCTGTACTTGTCAAATGAAAGAGCTCTTGCCAAAACAAGCTCATATACCTGCTGCCCCTCTCAGTAATGATGTT
This sequence comes from Torreya grandis, assembly GCA_037957365.1. Taxonomy (NCBI): domain Eukaryota; kingdom Viridiplantae; phylum Streptophyta; class Pinopsida; order Cupressales; family Taxaceae; genus Torreya; species Torreya grandis. The sequence continues at coordinate 1,824,350 of JARHVA010000497.1, forward strand.
CTTAGGCAGCCCATGAAGTTTTAAAACTTTCTTGAAAAAAATCAGCCACTACCTTGCATCTGCTCTTTTCACTTGCACCCTTAGGACAACAATAACAAGTTCTTTCTTTGCAAACTCAGCTGTAATAAATGCTTTGCAAACAACTGCAATTACTATCCAAGAGCAAAGAAAGGATGAATAACCAGCAGCTTGACAAGCTAATACATATTCTAATGTGGCAACCTCGCTCTTCGTTTCAACCTTATCAACTATGGGGAAGGACACCCCATGTCGACAAATATTAATGTAACTGAAATATTGTGGTGGCTGCTAATGGTGATGACGACAACATTAATGATGACAATTTGGCTCATGGCTGTCATGTATATACTTCCTCTATCATTTGGCAAAAGTAACACATCATCCTGTATTTCCTCCATGCCTTGTTGGAGATTGTTTGCGTAAATATCCATGTGGACTATCCCTTGAGATATTCTTATGGTGCTCATAACTTCCTCAATAGGAGTGATGTATCCCACACCCTTCTCCAACTTGTGGTGGCACTCTTCACCCAAGAGCAAACTCAAAAATGCAAACATAAACACTATGCACAGTTGACCTGAAATAAAATACTCGAGAGAGTTACCTTGCTGTAATGGCCTCTTTGGCTGCCCAAAAATTACTGTTTGATGCTGCCCGAAAGGTGCTATAAGCTGTCCATTGGCTGCTGTCCTTGGCTGTCCACTTATCCCCAATGCCTTCAAATTTTTCTGTTTCATCATAGATCCAAACATTGGAAATACTCTATTCTTATGCAAAATGAGACAATTTGCAATCACGAACTTGTCAATCTTAATTGTGTCCTCTCCATTTTCAACTACATAGAGATAGATACGTTTTAAGATTTCAATTATGCATAGAGAATAGATACATATATTATGAGAGGAAAGATAAATGAGATTGTGCGCCTTCAAAATCAGCCAATTGTTTTCTTTTATTAATTTCCATACTATTCAAATTTCATTACATTTGCATTTCAAAATGCATGCTAATACCGTTTACAAAGGAACAAAAAAAGGGGAAAGAACTAATGGCAACGAGACAGACTAAGAGATCAATAGGTTTAGATGTTGAAGCTCTGGGGTTAGAGTTTCTCTTGATTTAAGAGACGATCTCGGTGTCGTACCCAACCTTCTCCAACAAGTCAAAGTCAATTTCATCATAAATAGGCTCATCATTTTTCCTTTCATATGTTTCACAAGGGAAGATTCCACCCACTCAGTTGAAACGAACATTCACATTAAATTCGTTTGTGGTTGGCAAAGAGTTTGCAATGCAAAGAAGTGGGTGGTAAACCTTGTCATCCTTCGCCGAAGAAGTTTTTTGCCATCTATAAATATGTGCATTATATTGAACATCCTTGTGTGATTGTATGTGAACTTGGCAATTGTGCGGGCCTTCTGCACTATTTTCACCCATGAAATTTTGCCTATGCCATCCAGGGGCAAACCCAAACAATGTGCCACACATGGAGTCCAAAATATAGTTCCATATTTTTCTACAAGAAGCCACTTAGTGGCCATGCAAGCAACAACATATCTGTAATGAATTGGACTACATTGTGGCTCCACCTCAATCACAATCTCATCAAATAGATGAATCGATTTTGTCATCCCAAATGCATTGACACTAACAAGAAAAATTGTGCCAATGTCATATGACACAAGGAAGTTGATGATTGTGCAGCTCCATCTGTCCATCCATTTGACATTATAGTGCATCTTGATCTTTGCCATTCCTTGCGATGTTTTGCAAGAATATCATTCACATCCTGTACAACATCCTTCAACAAATCAATGTGCAAAACTTCGTATGATAGGGTAGTGAACACAAAATTGCAGTTGCAATTGCGTCCACTATATTTTGCTAGTATGGAGATTTGGGCACATTAAACTGCAAGCTAGAGTAGTACTAGAAGTTGGAAATTACCTTCTTTGCGTACTTGTACCATCTAGCGTGGTTTGCACTTCATGTGTATTGCAGGTTCTAAAGAAGGCATGAATGTTTCCTCTTGCTTGTGTTTGGCCCTTGAGGTACTCATCCAAGGGTATATTATTAGGGAGTAATCTACAAATTCGAAAATGCAATCAACAAACCTTAGATTGCAAAATAAGTTCACAAAACCCTTAATAAGCCCTAAAAACCCTAGGCACAAAAATCGTAGGGTTTTATGGGTAAATTCTAGCGAATAACTTGTTCCAAAATAACTGAAAAATTGTAAGAAAAATTCAGAATTTGATTTGCACAAAACAAGTACTTTTTTACTCAATTCTTGAAAAGCTCAAATGCTACTTTGTGATGGCAATTTTTTTTGATTAATTATTAAAATTTATAGCTACTGCTCTGAGTGATTTTTTTCTTCAAACCCTTGCCAAAAATAGCCACAAATCTCCGAAAAATACCAAGATATTATAGTGACCTATTTTAGGCATATAAATCGCCAAACTAGCCTTTTTAAGCCAATCGCTCCATTTCCCAAGTGCAGGAAAAAATAACAAAAAATTATAGAATGAATTATTGCCTTTCGCAAGTGAAAAACTTTTAAACCCCTGTCAAATAATTAAATAATAATTTTGAAAATTATTATTTAATTTTCTCTTTCAAACTCTTCACAAATTCATCCAAAACTTCACACCAATAATCATAAAATTATCAAATAAAATCAGATTATTTAATTTGCAAATTTTTAGATCAAATGAAGCCTCCAAACCCTAGATCCAAGCTCCCCAAGTGGTTCGCTCCACTTGCAAAAATAATATAATTAAATAGCAAGCTTAACATGCAAAGAAAAAACCACGAAACCCTTGCAAAAATCCACACAAACCCATCAAAGCAATTCACCGTACTCCTTAGGGCAAGAACAAGATCTCCTTTAGCAAAAGGTGGTGTCAAAAGACACTTTAAATTGATCAATTACCAACGGTAGCGAACATCTATTGAGCATGCATTCCAATAGTTTTTTTTAAGTATGAAGAACAATTTTATCAACAATCAACATGTCTTTCATTGCAGCGTTCGCTATGTATTTATAACTTTCAAAGAGGGTGAACCACATTGAGAAGATAAAACGTCCTTCTTTTCTCTTGATTTAGCTCCCATGTTGACATCTCATTTTTGAATAATATATTAATTAGCTGCCTTAATTTTAAAATAGTCATTAAAATTACTTTAAAACAAATAACTTAATAATTAATTCATTTAAACACTTTAGTAGTAAAAACATTTTTTAAAATATTTTATTAATTAAATAATAATTGGTTTATGATAAAAATCACTATTTTGACAATTAATAAATAACTAATAAAATATAATCCTCCAAATGGGCTCCTTTAGTCTATATGGAAAAACAAACTAAAGGTCTTCAATACCTATTTAATCATGATGTGGAAACGGGGACATTGTAGTCCTACTCACCCAAAATTGCTTGTCCTCAAGCAATTGCAAAATCCAAGTGGGTGTTCCAACACTCCTTATCAAACAATGTTCACATTTATATGTTTTCCAATGAAAGAAATCTTCATATGTCTTCTTCATATTGCTGTTTTTGTACTTTGGGGGCTGCTCCCAAGTGTTAGATGTGTCCTCATGGCCTTCCAAAGGCTCCACATGTTCCCAACCAAACACCCCTTTCAATACCAAGTGGTGGATGAAGAAACTCTTTTCCTTTATAACCTCCAAGGAAGTGATATGTGGCTAAAAGTTGGAATAAAAAACATAATAGAATTTTAATACTTTGCTGCCCCGAGGGTAATGACTCCCCAAATGCCATGTCATAACTCTCCAATCATGCAAAAAAAATCAACTAGGTACCATCTTGTAAACTTACCATGATGTGAGGTTTTAAGGTAGTATAATTCAACATATATGGGCTTTTTTGTGCCCTACCAAAGGCTGCTCCTTATCAACATTCCCATGCATGCATGTAACACTCCATAAGCTCATCAAGAGTCCCCAAATGCTTATCAATGAGAGCTGTATCCTTCGTGCATGTGCTACTTCTATTACTTGTGAATGGAAACCAAACATGCATGTTTTCAAAATCTTGCAAAAGATGGAATGTACCCCAAAAATTAGTTTTTCCTCCATGATACTATTGTAAGTACATGTCTAATTTTGATTTTTCATGATGACGAAATTCAGAATTAATACTTGTGCTTTTTCATCTTTCCAAGATTTGTGGGATGCCATTAGAACCTCTTACCTTGCCATACTTGTACCTAGTATGCTGCTCAAGAGAATTCAATGTGTTATGCAACTCAGAATAATAGCTAGCATAGCTCTTATCATGCTTTGAATTTATCCACAAGTTCCCCATAGATTGTGTATGCAAATATGTTGGCTGTCATAATAAAACACAGCCATGCCTCCACTCAGAAATTTTAATTTGCTAATTACCACACTGATCCTTAATGGGCTCTTTAATTCCATTCTTCCCCAACAAACCATCATGGACTTATGCTCTGTATGAAGAAGATTAGGACTGCAAAACTGAATCAAATTAATATGCTTAGCAAGGCTGCCCATAATTAAATTCATCTCATGAAAAAGTACTAGAGGATGTGTGCTCCCATAGTGTGTATTCTAAGGTGTGCTAGGACCTTCTATATACCATATCAATCCTTCTTCATTTTGGAAATATATTCCTTCCATTTGTAGAAAGAAAACAAGCTTAACCAAATTGCAAAACATACTTTGCAAGTGCATATCATAACCATTTAAACTCATTGGTAGGGATCCCCTTTTGTAAGATGTATGTTCTTCCCTTCGCTGCCCTTTGTTAGCTTCTTCACACATGTATGCATTATCAAACAAACCCCACCATTACTGGATTTTATCCTATTTTATATACTGCTGTCCCTGCCATGTTAAATCAGCATCTTGGGAGCAATTGATTTCAGATTTTGTCCATGCACGAACTCTCCTCGTGAATTGAAACATCTTTTGAGAGGGCAATATTATGCTTGTATGTGGGGGCTGGAATTGACTAGATGTCTTAGAATTTTTCGAGTCATAAAATGCAGACTTCAATTCAACATATGCATGATAAAAATCAGAATTAGATAAACTTACCAATTGTGTTGTAGTGTCTCCTCTTTTGCAAGCACAAGGCTGTCCATGATGCCTCATAATAGCTCCATCTTTATACTCATAAAATATTCTCCTATCATGTTGATTGATGAATATGAAGGAGCATTCTTGTTATTCAAACCATACAAAATATTCTCAATATCTCCCACGTTAAACTCTAGTTCTAATGTTAATTTGTGCATGCCCATATTTCTCCATGCCTCAAACGATTTTAATTCTTTCTTTATTCCCATGGAATTTGTTATAAAGAATGTAAAATCATAATTGAAAACCTTTGTAAAACTCAGAAAATTACCAAGATCCCATACCTCTTGGTGCCAATAATGGTGAACTTGAATCAAAGAATCCTCATGCCTCAATTTGCAAACTATATCTTTCATTTTATCACATTTAGTGACTTTATTGTCATGTATACAATCATTAAAAGATAAATAGACATCTTTTATCAATAAAAGATCCTTACCTTGCTCTTCTTTTATTTCATGCTCCTTGGGTTCCTCTTCTCTTTTATCATCCACTTGCACCACTATGGGCTGCCCCAAAGTGTCATTTTTTTGTAGCTCACCTTTTTTATTCAAATATGATTTTTTTATTTCATTGGCCTCTTTATGAAGCGCTGTCCTTTCATTCTTTTCCTCCAACTCTCTATGTAGTTCAATACTCTTTTCTTGTATGTACTCCACTATTGTCCATGTAGTTCAATACTCTTTTCTTCTATGTACTCTACTATCAAATAAGGCCTTAATTTTTCCTCACAATTTTTGCAACTTTTTCAAACAGCATTTGAGCAACTGGAAATTTATTCTTTTCTAACCTTAAACCTGCCAATAAGATAGACAACAATCGCTTGAAAAGATCATCATAAGGTTTTAATTTTTTCTCACAATTTTTGCAACTTTTTCAAACAGCATTTGAGCAACTGAAAATTTATTCTTTTCTAACCTTAAACCTGTGAATAAGATAGACAACAATCGCTTGGAAAGATCATCACTTTCATTAAGTGTTAAGGTCATCACTTTTTGTATGGAAGTTATCATACCTATTTTTACTTGCAGCTGTTAGGAAATGTTGGAACATTTCAAGAATAAGTGCATCACATTCTGAATCCAACATTAACACACAAGATCTGACCTTCGTTATATTTTTCAGAATAGTGATCCTCTTAGTAAAATAAGAACTTGTGATGTCACCAAACCCTTAAAAACTTTTCACCATCCACTAAAATATTTCTTTCATGATGTTGTCACTGTATGGCTGTTTCGGAGTTGTTGTCCTTGTAATTTCACTAATCCAAGTGATAACTACAAGTCTCACATCCGAATTTGAATGTCTCAAAATCTTGGGTCCAGCCAAATAAACCACCAAATGATTGATTGCCCAAAACATAGATTTAGACTGTGATTGTTCTATCATGGACAAACAATTTGCTGTTTCCTCCAAAATATTGAGCAAAACATTTTTTAAATGATGTGGATCCATGCTCAAGCTTTTTTTTTAATTTGCGAAGCTTTGTTCTGAATTCATTTTCACTCATTAACTCTATGATTCATAGATTATGCATCCAAATTTGTAATCACAAACCCTCTTAGGCTAGACAAGATTGGTGCTCTGATACCACTGAAATGTCTCCAAATGGGACAATTTCATGCAAAAGGGGTTTTTCCCAAAATTCATCAATCTGAAAATGCAATCAACAAACCCTAGATTGCAAAATCACAAAACCCTTAATAATCTCTAAAAACCCTAGACATTAAAATCGTAGGGTTTTATGGGTAAATTCCAGCGAATAACTTGTTCCAAAATAACTGAAAATTGTAGAAAAAATTCATAATTTAGTTTGCACAAAACAAGTACCTTTTTAGTCAATTTTTGAAGCTCAAAAACCACTTTTTGATCGTAGAAAATTTTGATTAATTATCAAAATTTACAGCGATTGTTCTGAGTGATTTTCTCTTCAAACACCTGTCAAAAATAGCTATGAATCTTCGAAAAATACCAAGAAATTATAACGATCTATTTTGGGCATAGAAATCGTCAAACTAGCCTCTCTAAACCAATCGCTCCACTTCCCAAGTGCAGGGAAAAATAGCAAAAAATTATAGAATGAGTTCTTACCTTCTGCAAGTGAAAAAACCTTGAAAGACCTATCAAATAATTAAACAATAATTATGAAAATTATTATTTTTCTCCTTCAAACCCTTCACAAATTCATCCAAAACTTCACACCAATAATCATAAAATTAGCAAATAAAATCAGATTATTTAATTTGCAAATTTTAGATCAAATGAAGCCTCCACACTCTAGATCCAAGCTCCCTATGTGGTTCGCTCCACTTGTAAAAATAATATAATTAATTATCAAGTTTAACATGCAAGGAAAATACCACGAAACTTTCTCAAAAATCCACAAAAATCTTCCAAAGCAATTCGCCCCACTCCTTAGGGCAAGAACAAGATCTTTTTTAGCAAAAGATGGTGTCAAAAGATTTTTTTTAGATTGATCAATCACCAATGGTAGCAAACTTCTATTGGGCATACATCTCAATAGTTTTTTTAAAGCATGAAGAACAATTTTATCAAAATTCAGCATGTCTTCCATTGTAACTTTTGCCATGTATTTATAACTTGTAAAGAGGGTGAACCACTTTTGGAAGATAAAACACATTTTTTTCCTTTTGTTTTTTAGCTCCCATGTTGACATCCCATTTTTGAATAATATATTAATTAGTTACCTTAATTTTAAAATAATAATTAAAATTACTTTAATGTAAATAAATTAATAATTAATTCATTTAAACACTTTAGTGGTAAAAATTATTTTTTAAAATATTCTATTAATTAAATAATAATTGCCTTATAATAAAAAATCATTATTTTAACAATTAATAAATAACTAATAAAATACAATCCCCCAAAATGGCTCTTTTAGTCTATGGGAAAATAGACTAAAGAGCTTTAATACTTGTTTAATCATGATTTGGAAATGAGGACATTACATATAACACCTACCACAAAGGAGGGTTAGGGTTAGGTTTATGTTTCTTAAAATTGTAGACAACATTTCAAATTGTTGCATTATATGAGGCTTTGCGGATTGATTTGCTGAAAAAAAGTGCAAAAAACCTCTAGTTGAAAAAAACGTTTTGGGCCAGGTACAATGGTTAATCATGTTTAAATTACACGTTTTGCTACTATGCTTCATACCTCTTATGATGTCTCCTTGAAATCTTGAATCCTTGAAATATGGCCAAGTCTAAAACCCTGAAATCTGACTAAGTTTGAAATATGATAGGATTGTCCAAAACCTAGAATTTGCATTATAGCTCGTAGAGGTCCGAAACCACTCTCAAACATTTTGAACGTATGTATATAAAATATAACCTAAAGTATAAGAATTTTATATATATATATATATATATATATATATATATATATACACACTATTTGGTTGAGGCGGGTTTTATAGGTTTTAGGCATAGTTACCAAATTCGGTCGGATCCTGATTTTTTGGGTGGCTCGGATAAGTTTATAAGAGTAGGCCCTATTTTTTTTCAAAATTTTTAAAGGTTTTTTTTTTGCAAAAAAAGCTTAGAAACCATAAATATTATATAACCCTTAACATTTTATGTTATTTTATTATTGTTTTTCATTGTATTTGTCAGTTTTGCATATTTATAAAACTATGCTCTCCCTCTCTCACACACATGTATATGTATATGAATATATTCTAAATCTGATTTTTCCAAACTTTTTCAAGAATTTCGGATTTCGGATTCTTTTGTTCTCCCAAACAGATTCGTATTTCTGAACTTGGTAATTATGGTTTGAGGTAACTTTTAGGGTTTGTATTTTATTATTATATATATTTTTAATTTTTTTGTTGAATTTTGAGTTTTTTGGGTGCCAAAATCCCTTGGAAATGTCAGGGGACAATTGGAAATGTTTGGGTGTTTCACGGAAACGTCTTGAACGTTTTTGGACCATAAACATAGAGGGAGGGGTGTTTGTAATGTCCCCATCTTTTCTCTTTTAATTAAAACAAGTATGAAGACCTTTAGTCTATTTTTCCATAGACTAAAGGGGGCCTTGTTGGAGGAAGTTATTTTATTAGTTATTTATTAATTGTTGAAATAGTGATTTTTCTCACAAGGCAATTATTAATTAATTAATAAAATATTTTAAAAGTGGTTTTTACCACTAAAGTGCTCGAGTGAAATAAATATTAATATATTTGCCTTAAAAGTAATTATTATTATTATTTTTTTATTAAGATTAATATTTAAATATTTTCAAAAAGGAGACTTTTGGCATGGGAGCTAAAGTGAAGGTAAAGAAAGATGATTTATCTTCCCAAAGGGGTTTAAACCCTTTGGAAAGTTATAAATACATAGCGAAGGCTTCAAGGAGGACATGCTGAAATTGTTATCTTGTTCTTCCTGCGTGAAGAAGGCTATTAGGATGCATGTCCAATAGAGTTTGTTGCTTGGTGATTGATCAATCTTACAAAGGTGTCTATTGACACCACCTTTTTGCAAAAGAAAGCTTGTTTTGTGCCTTAGAGGTGGAATGAACTACCTGGGAAGGTTTTGGTGCTTGCTTGTGAGGGTTTGGTAATATCTTTCTTGCGTTTTTGATTTGTTAAATCATTATCTTAATTTTGCAAGTGGAGCGAACCACTTGGAGAGGTGGACGCTAGGGTTTGAAGGCCTTTTTCGATCAAAATATTTATAAATAATCTGTAATTATTTATTATTTTTTTGATCATTATTGTGGCATTTTGGACGATTTGCAAAGGATATTGAAGACGAAAAGTTAATAGATAATTTTCAAAATTATTATTAATTTCTCCAGCAAATTTTCTGATATTTTCTTGCTTGTGGAAGGCTGGAAGTCTTATTTTTTTGCTATTTTTTCAGGGTTTCTAAGAGTGGTAAATGACCTAGGAGGGTTAAATTGGCAATTTTTATACCAAAATAAGGCGTTGGTATTTTTCTAAGGCTGGCAGCGATTTTTGCAAGGGTTTTTGAAGATATTTTATCCTCCAAACAGCAGCAGAAAATTGGTGATTAAATCTGAGTTTTCCTTCACCATTTTGTGGCAAAGAGGGAAATAAAAAGTTATTTATTTAAGTGGACTTAAATCTGAAAGTTATAATTTATTTACAGATTATTTCAAGGTGTTTAATTGGTAGAAATTTCCTACAAAACCCTCACTTTTGGAGTTTAGGATTTTTTGCATTGAATAAGGGTTTTGAGAATTTAATTCTCAAGCTAGGGTTTATTAATTTTCAAATCAGATTTAGAGGAAGTTGAGAAAACCCTTTTGTTTTTTAATTTGTTTTATTTAGGGACATTTCAGTGGTATCAGAGCACCGATCTTGTCCACCTGTGAGGTTTGATTGCAAGCAGATAAAAAGATTTGGTGTTATCATTGGAAGAAATGGAGAAAGAAAGACTCTACAATGTAGGTAGAAGGCTAGGGGACCTATGCCAATCAGCGGAGGATGTAATCAACACCTTAAAAAAAAATAAAAAGAGGTTATCCAAGGTAAATCAATCACAATATGAGTCCATGAAGTGGGCGGTACAACCCTCATTGACTTACTTCGTTCAACATGAATTTTTGAGAGATACAGATGAGGAGGTAAGACTCTTGATTACTAGTTGTATTAATGAAGTTTTAAGACTAACGGTTTCGAAGTTGCCTACAGTGATAAAATCATGAGGGAAATATTTTTATTGATGGTGAAAAGCTTCCAAGGTCTCAAAGAGGACAAAGGTCACTCCTTGGCTAGAAGGGTCAATATCTTGGAAACTATGGCTTCAACCAAGTCATGTATTTTGATGTTAGATAATGAGTGTGATGAACTTAATATTAAGATGTTTCAACATCTCTTTGCAATTGCTTGTAAGAATCCTATCAAAATTGTTGTAGCTTCTATGCAGAAAATTTTGATCGTGACATTCAATGAGAGTGATGATCTTTCCAATCCATTATTATATATCTTGTTGACAGGTTTGGGGCTATAAATTTTTTTTTTTCCAATTGAATATATGATGTTTGAAAATGTTGCAATGGATTGTGAGTAAAAATTGAGGCCTTATTTGATAGTGGAGCATGTAGAGGAAGAGAAGATTGAACTACATGGAGAGTTGGAAGGAAAGATGAAGGGACAACCTTTCATGAGGGTTCCTATGATGGAGCCAAAAAAACGAAAAATCAGATTTGAAGGAGGAAGATGAGCTACAAAAAAATGACACTTTGGGGGCAGCATAGAGTGGGAGATTGTAAGGACAAAAAATCTGAGTTTTTGGAGCAACAAAGAGGGCTGCAAATGATGGATGAAAATGGAGAAATGCTAGGTGCTTTGGGGCCGTCAAGTACCCCAAACTTTGGTATTCAAAAAGTTGATTTTAAAGAAGCCAAAGAAACTGATATATTCATAGAAAGGTATTGGTTGAATAATGATTTTTGTTTGGTATCTAACAATTGTTCAAATTTGTTGCATAACTCTAGATTTGATGAAAGAGCTTGGAAGGAATAATTCTTAATCACAAATACGAAGGGAGTGCAAGCCTTGACAAGGTTGGATGGCACAAAGGGGCTTCTTGATAGATCAATGCACAATGAGATGATGGAATGCTTGAAGGAAAAAAACACTATGATGGACTTGCATACAATCAAAATGGATATAGGAGAAGATCAAGATTCCAACTTATTGTGGAATGTACAAGGCAATCCATTGTGTGGAATGGATAGGAAGGATCAAGACATCAAGAAAATTTCCTAGAATTTGACAAGTGGATCAAAGGGGTGTTATTAAACACCAATGATTTTTCTAATTTATTTGTTCCATGTGTAGGTTTATTTGGGAGATGCCTTGTAAAGGTGGCAAGCAAGGAAGCCATTTGGGATGACTTAAATGATGAAGAGAGTCCTACATCTTCATCTAACATTATGTTTGGTAATAGTTGTGTAAGCATGAGAAAAGAAAAGAGAGGTTTGAAGATATGTTTTTGAGCAAATTTGGGTTTCTTTTCTTGTCAATTTTTTGAGAACATTTTGCTACATTCATGGCTCAAATCCTACATAGATGGCAACTCTTTTGGCATGGAACAACCAAGTAAAAGTTTTGAAATTTTGCGGATAAGGTGCGAATTTGTTGCTTCAGAAATTTTTGAGTATGGGGAACATTGCCAACCACCGACTGAGGACAAAGAGGAGAAAAAAGAGAGCATATGACATCCTCTTCATGGTGGTCCCTATGGCATGAGAAAAAATCAGGGTCTTGTTTTCTTTTACAGCCTCTTTCCAAGTACATATCTGATTTTAAAATACAAATATTATAAGTTCAAGATTGATTTGGATATTTTCCCCCCTTGAAAAACATATACAGGAAGGTTTTGCATTGTGGGACATGTTGACAAGGTGGAATGACATTCATTATCCATTTGGAGTATGTCACACTATGCTTTTTGGCAAAAGTTATTCCATTTAACAGGGACATGAGCCAGTGTTTTTGAGCTCTACAACAGGTTTTACCATTTGGACTTGGTAATTGGGCATATGAGTTTGCAATTGCTTGAGGGCAAATAATTATTAGAGGGGAGGACTGTAATGTCCTCACGATATGAAGACCTTTAGTTTATCTCCCCATAGACTAAATGAGGCTTTGTTGGAGGAAGTTATTTATTAATTGTCGAAATAGTGATTTTTATCACAAGACAATTATTAATTAATTAATAAAATATTTTAAAAGTGGTTTTTACCATTAAAGTGCTCAAGTGAAATAAATATTAATATATTTGCCTTAAAGTAATTTTTATTAAGGTTAATATTTAAATATTTTCAAAAAGGAGACTTTTGGCATGGGAGCTAAAGTGAAGGTAAAGAAAGGTGATTTATCTTCCCAAAGGGGTTTAAACCCTTTGAAAAGTTATAAATACATAGCGAAAGCTTCAAGGAGGACATGCTGAAATTGTTATCTTGTTCTCCTTGCGTGAAGAAGGCTATTGGGATGCATGTCCAACAGAGTTCGTTGCTTGGTGATTGATCAATCTTACAGAGGTGTCTATTGACACCACTTTTTTGCAAAAGAAAGCTTGTTTTGTGCTCTAGAGGTGGAACGAACTACCTGGGAAGGTTTTGGTGCTTGCTTGTGAGGGTTTGGTAATATCTTTCTTGCATTTTTGACTTGTTAAATCATTATCTTAATTTTGCAAGTGGAGCGAACCACTTGGAGAGGTGGACGCCAGGGTTTGAAGGCCTTTTTCGATCAAAATATTTATAAATAATTATCTGCAATTATTTATTATTTTTTTGATCATTATTGTGGCATTTTGGACGATTTGCAAAGGATATTGAAGACGAAAAGTTAATAGATAATTTTCAGAATTATTATTAATTTTTCTAACAAATTTTCTGATATTTTCTTGCTTGTGGAACGCTGGAATAGGCCTATGTTTTTGCTATTTTTCTAGGGTTTCTAAGAGTGGCAAATGACCTAGGAGGGTCAAATTGGCAATTTTTATACCAAAATAAGGCGTTGGTATTTTTCTATATTTTTCTGAGGCTGGTAGTGATTTTTGCAAGGGTTTTTGAAGATATTTTATCCTTTAAACAACATCAGAAAATTGATGATTAAATCTGATTTTTCCTTCATCATTTTGTGGCAAAGAGGGAAAGAAAAAGTTATTTATTTAAGTGGACTTAAATTTGGAATTTATTATTTATTTTCAGATTATTTCAAGGTGTTTAATTGACAGAAATTCCCTACAAAACCCTCACTTTTGGAGTCTAGGGTTTCTTGCATTGAATAAGGGTTTTGAGAATTTAATTCTCAAGCTAGGGTTTACTAATTCGTCCTATTTAGGGACATTTCAATGTTTCACAAAAACGTTTCAGATGTTTTCGAAGCATTTTGGGACGTTTCCAGACCAGAAACTCGGGGGAGGGACGTTTCATTGCAACACAACTTGTAACTGATTCATTTAATATTGTTTTGTGACTAATTGGTTCCGTTACTAGTCTTCCCATCTTCAAACGATTTGTCCTTAGAGCATGTTTAAATTTAATCTAACCTTATGCTTGTAATAGCATGCTTATATGTGTCTACATGATGATGATTTAAATTGGAACCAACTTGTGTAAAACATGGCATTTTCTAGTGAATGTTAAAATTAAGTAGTCACAATTAGAAGTTCTCTTCATCCAAATTCATATTGAATTTATTTGAAGTCTTCATCCACTGTTTCTATGACATCACTTTGAGGGTTATGTAGTGACAATCATAGTTCAGATAACCGTAACCGACGAGTACTCACCAAGGGGCAATTTTGGGTAACCGGTCGTTATTCGATAGAGCTGTTTGAATAATCGAAAATAATTGACAACTAAAAATAATTAAATTTATCATAAAAACATTAACTGCCAATAACTGGGAATAATCGTGAATAGCCGCCAATAACTGATAAGGGTACTAAAAAACCGACGATTTTTTTTTGCGGCGAGTTTGAGTGGCGGTTAAGCCCCTGGGCTTTTGCCTGGGAAGTAACCGAGTAACCAGCGGTTTCTTGCTGGTTATGCAATCTATGGTGACAATTATATGTTTTCTTCATCCAAATTCATATTGAATTCATGTGAGGTCTTCAACTTTGGTCCTATGACATCGGTTCCCGCCAGGCCACAACATATTATTAGCTTTATTATTTTTGGTCTACTTTTGAATGATGTGCACAAGCAGTTCATTATTAGTGGGAATTGTGTGCAACAATCTATTTTGAGTGGGTAGAGGATAAAGCCTATTCTCCCTGAATATAGCCAGGGTTGTAGTTTTAGAAGTATAGAAGTAATGAATAAATAACACATGTAAGTACATCATCAAATGTTTGACAAATATTAGCATTTTACCTCCCATTGGCTCTCAAGAACAAGTTTGCTCTGGAAATAGTTTTTCCGATTTAATTAGTGTTTTTCAATAGGCAATGAATCAAATTCCTAATTCTCTTACTGTTTTATAAGCAGTTTGGGCTCTTTTGAGTACAAGACACTAAGTGCGAAATTAGTTTTGTGAATCTAGACAGATTTTTGCTTCCACAAACAACAAAGAGAATAGAATGATGATCTATTTTTATACAAGTAGAAATGGCAAAAATAATATATCAAGTGGCCATAGTTCAACTGGTGAAGGTGCTGGGATGATAAAGAACTCACTCCAACCACCAAGGCCGAAGTTTATAAAAACAGATGAGGCCTGACACAAGGCTTGGTTAGATTTTGGCAGAACAGTTACTTCTCCGACCTTGGCAGGCCGAAGGAGGCATGTCATTCATGCAACTCAAAAGTTCCGGGTTGATTAAACCCTCCATCCATGTTGCACATTAGGTTTAACCTTTTTATAAATTGATTGCAATAAATTTAGAATTATCATTACAGCCTCGTGATTAACAATCTGTGTGTGATGTTTGCACAATAGAGACAGAAGAATCAACTACATGTGCTGCTACAAATAAACAGGTCTGGGTAGAAAGTTTGTTATTGCCTTCTGATTAAGAATATGCATATTTCGTAACAAGTGATTCACTACATGTGCTGTAACAAGTAAACAGGTTGTGTAGAGCAATCATTATTGCCTCTTAGTTAACAACCAGTGTAAAATGTATGGCCAAGAGGGAGATGAAGTGGAAACAACTTTCAATATTTAAAACAATACATAATTCGAGGAATTACTATTTCTAGAAACTCACCATTCCTCTAGACAGCACTAACAAAATTGAAATTAGAGGTGCTTCCGTTGTGATTTGTGGGTCACCCTTCACTCGAGTTTATTCTCCAATGTACATTTCATGACGTTCCCCTCGGTCATAGCTTTCCAATGACTTACTAATGGAGAAGTCACCATTGGTGATACTTGAGTGCAAAAGGTCATAGCTCCCAAAAGTTCTCGTAAAAAAACCTAGGGGTATGTACTGTCATTTCCCGAATTGTCGTATATAAAAGATGTCTTGGAATATCTCAAGATTCATGAAATTCTGCTAGACTTTAAGTATCACAATAACGACACACAATAACAGCCTTAAGCAAAGAATTCTCAAGAGAAGATTTGTATCCCTATTGGAACTCCAAAATCTCCACTTTCAAATATATAAAAAATCATCGCAAGAAAATATGTAGGTGGCATGAACTTATTTAAAAATCTCAGTTCTTTTAATAGCCAATCATGTGTCACTTAGCATGTAGCCGGAGAGATACTACCCATTATGGTGTAGATCCAGTCCTTTCGGCTGTTTGAGATGAAGTGGTACTTCCAATATTTAAACCACTACATTATTCTTGGAACTCACTAGTTTCATGAAACTCTGCTATACTTTTATGTATGGTACTATGGTACACAATTGAAGTCCTTGAAGCACTTCCGAAGCAATTTTCGGGGGTCAAATTTGTAGCCTGATTGGAACTTCGATGCATTTCACGACGTTCCCTTCGTTAAAAAGTCATCCCAAGAAAATTTGTAGGTGGCATGAACTTATTTAAAAGTCCATTTCATTTAATAACCATACATGTGTCACTTAGATGTAGCCTGAGGGATACTAACCATTTGTCATGTCCCCTTCCAGTTGACATCTCTCAGAGCTTATGATTAGCCTATTATGCCACCCTCGTAGTGCTGATAGGATGGACAAAAGGGTCTTGAAGAGTCAACTGGCTTGTGCTCGGTCGTACAGATATTACCAGGTTGGCTAGAAAGTTCGGGGTCATTCGGACACCATTCTGCCTAAGAACCTGCTATTTTTAGCAGTAAGAAGTCACTCAGCGGAGCACCCCTGCTATTTTTAGCAAGTATGGTTTGGTCATGTGCAAAATCAATCACTTATTGCACTCTTAGCTTAACAGACCGGTTCGTGAATCGGACATATTTTGAGGGAGATTAAAGTGAGAGGAAACAACTACATGTTTGTAACTCATAAACAGGATTTTCTAAAAATCACCATTCCTCTCCATACTAACAAAATGCTTAGAGGTGCTTGTGTGATTTGTGGGTACCCTTCACTTGTGTTTATTCTCCAATGTACATCATGAGTTAAAAGGTCATAGAGAAATGACTTACGAATGGAGAATGGTCACCATGGTGATAACTTGAGTTAAAAGGTCATAGTGAAAAGTCCCCGTAAAAAAACCTAGGATTATGTATTCATTTCCCTATGTAGTGTATATAAAAGATGTCTTGGAATTCTCAGATTCATGAAATTCTGCTAGACTTTAAGCATGGTAACGACACACAATACAGCCTTAAGCATTTGAAGCAATTCTCAAGGAAATTTGTATCCCTATTGGAACTCCAAAGCTTCTCCACTTTCAATTATATAAAAAGTCATCGCAAGAAAATATGTAGGTGGTTTTAATGAACTTCATTTAAAGAGATCCATTTCTTTTAATAGGCGCCTATTTCTTGAAATCAGGACACATCAAATAGAGGCCGTACTTTTAGATTTGTAGCCTGATAGCGCTGTACTTTCCTACAGCCCGTACCTTAAGAAAGGCCGTACATTTTCATCTTGTGTAGATCCACCTACTTCTTTGATCTTTTGGCTGTTGTGCGTTTGAATGTGGGATCACTTATCCAAGCATCAGACGGAGGGAGAAGTAGGCTTGATGAAGCCGTACACAGTTTCATGTACTCTTTCAGCTTGCTGCAATAACCAAGTTTTTATGTAAAATAATGTTGCTTTTTTTGATTAGGCATGTTACCAGATCTTAGAAGCAATTTTCATAGGATCAATAAATCGATTAGCATCATTAGAACTCAGAAGATTCTATCATTTTTGGTGTTCATTATTTTATTTAAATTTATTCAGTCAATTCTTCAAGAAATTGCATCTGTCATTTGTTCATGCAAAAACACAAAAAAACCAAAAAAGGTCCGATTTCATTTAAAAACCATAGCATGTGTCACTTAGAAAGTGAGAACAGGGGTTTCTACACCATTATAGTGCAGACCCAGTCCTTTTGACCATTTGGTTTGAATGTAGATTTTTAAACTATTAACTTGGAAAAGATCACCTCTTTTGATACGTTTTCCTTCAGCAATGAGATCCTGATCAGGCAGACTTGTATTTATTCTTTTCGTAGTCATTCCAGAATTGAGATTGGACAGGTGTGTCCACCATGGAGGTTCAAATCAACATAGATTAGCCAATAGAATCCTTTAGAAAAGAACCATTGGCAAAATTATTAGATGAATACAAGACCTGGCTGATACCATAGAGATAAAGGAAGAATACCAGATTTGCAAACCATCATACACTATGACCCAATGCATGATGAGCCTTGAACTTTCATAAATATATTATTACGACTTTTTCACATGCTAGCTTCCACAGTCACATGAAAAAGAGGAAAAAAGAGGGAGGAGAAGAAAGGAAAAAAGGGAAGAGCAACGACGTACAATATAGTCTTTCAAGGAAATGCTACTTCACAATAAATTGGCTCTTTGACTATGGTTTGGAAATATTATAGCAAGTGCATTTAGCATTATACACAATTTTTTTGTCGACAATATTTACCTTTTTTTGGTGCCAATTTTAAGTTCTTGTTAAGAAAACGTGTTTTAACTCCTAGAGGCATAATAGGGAAATCACGACTAGTAATTGCACAAATACATGTCAACAATACAAATGATTATTGAAATTGAGTTTAGCAATAACTTTGCAAGTTGGCAGAACATGGCTTCAGATTGAAACAATGCTATTTTGCAAGCATTGTTTAAAATTGTAGAAACACTGCCAGAAGAATGACCAATGATAATATTTTTTTTGCTTCATATCAGAAACATTGCAATTTTTTTTTCTAGTTCTTCGTTGATTTTCGTTGGAGAAATTGTAAAATAATAGTGTCCTCAAACGTTCGAGGAAAACTTAAGCAAAGGGAGCTTGAGTGGTCCTTCTCAGGTATTTGGTGGGAAGCAAAAGAAAATGATCTCTAAATGGAACTTTGTTCATAACTCTGCCTACTTAAAAAATATCGTAGTTTTATTGATAACACTTTTGTGTGATGAATTTCAAATATGAGAAACATATTGTTGGCTTAAAATGTGGTAGGTAAGGAAATTAATAAATTATACATATAAAAAGTTATAATATTTATGCTGATAGATGTAACATACAATGGCAGTTGGAGTGGTCGTGGAGGGTAATACTGTGAGATGTCGATAAAAATGGCAGACCTTAAATTTGATGTCCATTTGACTGTCATAGGGCAGTTACGGGATTAAATTTGATATAACATTTGATTGTTGTATGAGATTTATTCCTTTTGCTTAGAGAAGGTGATGGGAAATTCTTGATATCTTGGGCATACGGTGACGTTTGAAGCCTGGTTTTTTTCCACAGAAAATATTTTTCAAGCCCAATAGTGTTGGAGCTAGATTGAGGCTATTTGTCACTAGTCAGCAGGATATTTGTGGAGAAGGTTATGGAGTAATTAATCAGTGTGGTATATGACAAATTCAAGATAGACGCCTCAAAATTGATATCTCGGCTTTTTTCAGATACATATATTTAAGATATCTGTACTAGTTTATGACATTAAAGGGTAAAAAACACACACAAGACATTCAAAAATTCCCTAATTGGTTAAGAATTTCTCTATTTTGGCATGGATAGAATTGTATTATCCTTGAGCTATGATTATGGTTTCATTCGAACTTGGTAATTTTGATGTTTTTCTGGAAGAGCAATTTGCACCGATGCAGGAATCTTCCATCCAAAGTGCATTGTGAATGCCAATATAAAATTTTGGTTTTCAATCTATAGAGAGGTTCGAAACAATTCATTCACGATCTTATGTTAATATTCCAAACGGGGATTTGATGCCTAAAAAGTGTTAGTTGTGGTGGTATCACAAAGATGGGTGTTATTTGATGTACAAATCTGTTCTTTTCTGGATGGCTGGACGAGTTGTGATTGCCACATATTTCATTTAGTGAAGATAGAGATGTTGTCTTGTATGTTTTCATTATTTGCTCTTATGTTCAGTGCTGGTTTATTGTCTGGTTGTTTTCATTTTCAAATCTTTATTTTCACTTCTCCAATATTTAATCTGAATATGCGCTTCAATACTATGTTTCAATGTACAACTCCATATTTTCTTTTTGGGCGGGTGGACCCTTCGGGATTTTTGTTATTTTGGCTTAAATTTGTTGGAATTGATAATTTAATTGATGTTTTGGTTTGGTTATCAAATTCATCACTATGATTATTGGCATCAAAGCATTTAATGCGAATTAGATAATGAGAAAATAAGCACGATAGTTTGTGCAGGAACTTGTAATCAATAATTTGGGTTTGCAGGTAGATAGCACAATGTATAAATAATAAAAGGTTTCTAAGTTCAATTATAGTACTCCAAGACACGGTTTAGCAGATGTGAGGGCACAAATTGTATGGCTTCTCAGGACGAGCCTTGTTAGAACACATTGAGAAAACAATGCACATACGTACAAAGGAAAGATTCACAATGCCAAGGGAAGCGGATTGAGAGAAGGCATTCCACCTCCATTACTTGATAGAAAGCGAGGGATTTCAACCTCAATTTTATTAGGACATATATTTTGAATGGGGATTGTAACTCATTTGTGTAATTGTTATAGATCCCTAGATGACTAGCAGTTTGCTAAGATTTAGGCTCAAGATGAAGTTGATTAGTGAATTTCCATGGATATCAATGTGGGATGCTATAGTCAGGGGAGCCAGGGTTGATCCTCACATGAAGAGGAAGCTCAGAGAAACTGCCTACAGTAAATTACAACAGAGCTGCTATAGGCCGTTTTGCAACGGTTCTTATGGAACTAGGTGCAATAGTCGGAGTGGCAGAAATTTGTGGCCATTAATGTTGATGTGGATAATTTGCAATTATGATCCTAATAATTCTACTAATATCACACTTGATCTGTAGATATTTGTTTTAGCTTAAACTAGGCTTATGAGTTGTTCACTGGGACATAACTCCAAGTTTTGCAACTTGTAATTAGTTTAATGTTGTGTGTTAAAACATGACAACAATTACAAGGTAAGATTTTTTTTAACCATTCTGAACTTCCTGTGTAGATGTGCTCATGTTATTTTCATGGCATGCACATATAGTCCGTGTGGAGGTTTTATTATGATATTCTACTAGCTATCAGAGTATATGCCCAGTAACTCACTCTATTGTATTTTTGCTATGTTTTCAACTTTCATTGGTTATTCTTTTTAAAATTTTAATATATTAAAATATTTTATGTTTAGGTCATCATGTCAACATGCAAGAGTAGATATAATGTCGAAGGCATGTTCATCAGTATATTTTCAGGGCGCAATTCATCTACATTATTCTGGTTGAGTGTATGGATTGACATCATAGTGAAGTTTCTTGATTATGATGGCACAACTATGGCTTATTAATGACAAATGTCTTGATTTATTGAACTTGACATAGTGTGATCCACGAATAAGAAGAAAAAAGCTACATTTTTGGTAGACATTGTGCATCGATATCTATAGCCATTTACTTGATCAAGATGTATTTGGTGGCAAGGTGGCCATGACCAAACATGACTGGCAAGAGTTATGGCTGTAATGTATATATTTGTGCTTGCACGTCATTGATTAGATGTGGTTGTAATCAGTTGATGTTACACTTTCGTGCGGATATTATCTCCCCTCGAGAAATATGTAGTTGGCAAGGAACCATGAGCAGGATATACCCCACATGCACAATATATGGTATTAATGAGTCAAGACCCAATAGTGATCGTTTTGTGTTGAAATAATTAATTTTTGGATGCACAACAATTGTTCTGCAACCTACCTTGAATTTTCTTAATCATTATTTTCTTAGACAAGATACTACTGATTGATGATTACTATGGTTCGTGTTGACGATGAACTAAGTGGCTTATCCCATTTTTGCATGTGTTGTTGAAGGGGCTAGCTAGTTGAAGATCGAGTGACTTCATTAAATTTTGAGTTGTCATAATACTCAAAGCAAGTGCTCGTGGGTGTCTAATCGATCGAGATTGCTCTGCTTCACACATGGAAGTTGCCTGCTCAATACCATTATGCCACTTCATAGATTCTTCATTGATCCATGTCGTATAGTTCTATCCATTCCTTCAACAACCTAAATGCTGATGGCTCTAGCCACTCCAATCCAGGCTGAGCTGGTATAGGTGGCGTTATTTGCACAAGGCATGGTGACAAGGTTGTAGATTGTGTGGCTGGTATTGGTATCATACATGATACAAATCATATGGCTGAAGGATAGGCCTTCTTGAGTGGCATCTGATAAACCCTTTGTGTATTTACCATGTTGCAAGAGGAGGAGATGACTCATGCATTATTAATTACCTTATCAAAGGAGTGTTTCTAACTGCCATACTTTGGAAACTGGGCAAGTTAATGAATCAAATCAATGCTTTGAGGCAGTTATTTGAGAAATAACCCTAGCGCATGTCCAAAGAACTACAAATTGACTTGCAGTTGGGCTTTCTGGGCGAGGAACCGTTTTGGCAATTGGCGAGGAGAAATTATTTAGTGTTCATCCATTCCATTCTTACTTATATTTGTTCCTCTTATCCTTAAAGAGTTTGATATGGCCAGGCCGGTTTTGAGATTTCAAAGAAGAATGGCTATGATGGATAACAGACGTCCGGTTAAAGCTTAAAGGCAAGAGCATCAACACCAGCACAATGGAGGTACTTATTTGAACTCGTGGTAATGTGGAAGATGAGAAGAGCATGTTAACTGTTATGTACTGAGCTTCTTGAAAATGTCTCCTCTCCAAGCACAATTGGTGGCTCATGCTGTTGCAAGCATGGAATCTATTGACGTTTTTCTTGTCTTCTTCTACACTGATTGATAGCGCCTGAATGCATTATGCATCTGTTGCAGAAATGTCCGGAGCACGTGCTTTTTCACAATTCTTCTCACAATCTCTCAGCTGCAACTTTTTTTTTCAGGATAGCGGGACCTCTATTGAAAGTTTACATGCACAACGGCACAGGAATTAATCCCCAAGAATTGATTATTGAATATGGTGAATAAAATTATGGATTATTGCAGAGTTAGCCATAAAGCATTCAGAATATTTTAGATGTTCTACCTGGTCTTGCATGTGTATCAGATATCAAAGACAAGGTGAAATAGTCTTTTAAATTGCTTATTTTGAACTGGCACAGGCAATGCCATTTGCAGCAGCAATCCATTATTTTCTTAAGTGCCTGATTGTACTACTTTTCTTATGGTACACAGGTCATTTTATGGATATGTCTCAGTAGATTGCTTATCTTAAGTCTTTGTGCCAGGAATTACGTGACACCCAGTGCATTCAGCTAAAAGTCCCATTATAGCCCCAATTAAAAAGGGTCTCATGTTGCTGCAACTCCAAAACAGGCCTTACCTGTCAATGGATACTGGGTATTTCTTTTTGATGATCCTGTATGCATTCTACTCTTACTTGGGGCTATCAATTAATGCTCCATACTCTGATAAGCTTTTGTAATCTTGTTCTTAATACGGTTTAATATGTATTTCATAGTTTGGAAGCCATTGCGTAATCATCGCCATGAGTTGACAGGGTTTTATAAGATGTCAGTTATTTACAATATCCTGTAACTGTATTTCTACCCATTGGCTTGAGCAGATTTTTATAAGTCTATAATTTTGTAATTTTTCAATGGTTAATAACTCAATTCTGTTTTACTGGTTATAAAAAACATAGCCTATCTGGACAAGTGCCAAGGCTATCACCAAGAATATTCTTCTCTACATGTGCACTTGCTTTAAGAGGGAGATCATCACCTTCTTTAATGGATGAGTAATTTCATGGTTGTATGCCAATCGTAAAACATTTAGAGTTATTGTGTCTGTGTTGCTATTGAAACTATGATTTAAGGTCATGCAACCTTATTTGTTTAAGGATATGTAAGGCTGTAAGGGTTAAACATAGCAGAGGGTGCTTGCTGCTGTATAGGAAGATGTGCTTGCTACACATTGCTAATTCGTTTTCCATTGATTCTTGCAAATATTGAATCGGGAGAGAAACAGAATAGAGTACATTGACCATGGCTGTATGGTTTTCCTGAACAAAAAAATAATTTTGTTTATGACTATTGCTTGAGATGTAGCTTAATCTGGTGATTCAAATAGACTCTAGAGGACATTGAATGGGTGGCTTCCATGTGAAGTGAATACTTGTGTATGAAAATTCCATCGTTGAAGTAAGGGCAGTTGTTGATGGAAACTCTCTTTATGAATGGAAACTCTCTTCATGAATGGAAACTATTGGATCCCCCAACAACATTAAATTGGATCTGGAGGACCCTTTGCAAAGTAGGATGTCTCTTCAAGGGATACTTCCTTTGGGTGAGCAAACAAGACTGCCAGATAAGAGATTTATAAAATTGGTAGCAGTACTTGTACGGGACAACAAGTGATACTCAGGATCTCCATGAATTGAGAGAAAATCTGGAAATCTTCAGAGCAGCCTTGGAAAAGTGCTTTGAAGAGACAAAGGCGAGTGGTAATTGTATTGTGCCAAGCTGTCCTGTGGATGGCAATGAGTTGATGTTAATAATTCACAATGAGTTTATGTGCAAGAGGCGAAGATTGAATAAGAGAAGCACAAATAGCTTTCCGGCAAATCTGTTGTATGATGACAAGTGCAAGTAGGCAAGGTGAACCTTGAAGCAATCAGGCATGATGGAAGCGAACAAAAAGGATTATGACAGGTTAGTGAAGGGAAAAAGAGAAGAATATTGGAGTAAGTGGAAGACAGAACTAATTTTTCTCAAGAAACATATCCCTAAGGGGTTTTTGAGGGAATTGCAGCAAACACATACAACAATATTGTAGAGAACCAATGGCTGGGCAAGAGCAAGACAAGGACCCTTCCTACACCCCTTGCTCCTCCCTACAGTTATTACAACAATTGAACCCTTCTCAATAGAGGATCACTAAGAGGGCCTCAAGAGGCTTGCTGGTGGTAAGACTCGAGACAGAGATGGGCTGCGAGTGGAGTATCTTAAGCAGGGGCTTAAGGCCCTAACACCACACATTAGAAACATATTTAATGGTGTTTTATGAGATGGCTTCCCAGCTAATTGGAGTATTATTGCTGCTATACCCCTCTTCAAAAGTGGAGATGCCAATAACCTATCAATGTATTGAACTATTATGATCAACCCTTTTCTAGAAAAATTATTTGGAAGTATGATAAGAGTGTGAAATCAACAATTGGGTTGAAAAGAAAGGGAATAGGCCAAAAGGGCAAGCAGGGTACATGCCTAAACACTCTACAATTAATCACTGCATTGCTCTTAGGCATTTGATTGAAATGTTATGGAATGAGCAAGGGTAAGAAGTCCTTTTGTTGCTGTGTGGACTATAAGATATATGCAAACTTTGGATGAGGATGGAAGAGCTCGGTGTGTCAGATTAGTACAGGGAAGCGTTTCACAGGCTTTATGACCAAGTTTGGGCCAAAATCAGAGCACATACAGAACTCTCAGGGTGTGTTGTAAGTGACGTTGGCATCAGCAACGTTTCCCATTGACCCCCATGTTGTTTGGGCTATACATAGACAAAGTTAGAAGAATAGGTAAATGAACATGGAGGTGGCGGGGTTCACTTAGCCAGCTATGTTATTATGCTTCTTTACGCATATGATCTCAATGTAATGGCAAAGACAACTAATCGTTTAACAGAACAATTGAAGACTTGAAATCTTTTGCAAATAAGTAGGGATGCCAGTAAATACGACGAGACTAAAGAAAAAACATACTAACTTCCTCTTTGAGGGGAACCCTTTGGAGGCTGTAGCAGAATGCAAGTGTCTTGGCCTTGAATTTCATGGTGGTTCAATAGACCTTTGGGCCTCGTGGACGTTATTAAATTTTTTCATTGTGCTATGAAATGAAAGCATTATTTCATCAAACTTAGAATACCAAATATCTTTGTTGCAGATAACGATAATGACCATTGGCACATGGAACCAAGTTTTCTGCCTTTTAAATGATATTTAACTTTATTGGTTGAGTCAATGATTGAGCATACATTGGCCATAATGACTATACAAAATCTATTATCTTGTTTACTAGTGATAAATTATAATCAAGCATAGTCACCAAGAAATTACAATATAGGTCCATGTACCCCCATGTTCTGGTAATCATATTATATATTGTATATCTGTGTGTCCTTATTCATTTGCGTCTGAACCCTGATTTGAAATGGCATTCCTGTACTAGCACCTGTACCCTGTGTATCATAGCAACTATGATTCAAGCATAATAGATTGAAAATATTTAGTTATTATGCATTGATTTTCACCTTTATCTTTGAAAGGGTATGTTTTGTTTTCATATATACATGAACTAAGGCAACATAATACAATTCAATATTTTACAATGTGGAAATGACAGTAGCGAGGACTTTTTCAATGCAATTTATTCCTGCATTCCTTGATATTTAAAAATCAAAATCAAAATTTAATATACTACGTAAGAAATTCATCACAAATTAATATCTTTATTTCCTTGAGTAAATAATTGGAGCATTGGGACATCCATGAAGATCCGACATAAACAGAATTGAACCACCTGAATTCAAACACTGAAACTGAAATCTTTGGCAACTTTTGGAAAAGGGTAAAATTAATGACGAAATATAAGGGTTATAAAAATATTATCCATGTTGAAGTAGGATATCCTACTTATCTGCATACGGAAACCAACCTCAAAAGAAAATAAATGTTTCATGGGGACACGCCTTCAATGCTCATGAAGACATTACCTGAATTTTGGGGACTGGGACTGGATGGGGATGTACAAAAAATCCCCTTGGTGTCCTCGACATGAATTTATTTTGACATCATGACCTTGGGATGCCTTGGTCCCTTAGGGAGCCATCTTGGAGATGTTTCTAATTTTATCTGTTTTTTAGGGACACATAAGCTTCCTCTAGAGTGGTCGAGGGATTTCCCTGACAGTTAAGAGGAGTGCTCTCGACTGTCCCAGGGAACTGCATATGTCCATGATGCTGGTAAAAAACAAACATCGTTAAAATTTTAAATAAAGAAAACCAATGTTTCATGGGGGTGCTTCTCAATGCTCACGAATCCCTAGGGATGTCACCTGCATTTTAGGGGCTTGGGAACGGGGTAAGGCACAAAATATCTCCTTGGTGCTCCCAACCTGCATGTATTTAGACATGATGTCTTCGGGATGCCTTGGCCCCTTATGGAGATGTTTCTGTTTTTGGGGACATCTAAGCTTTCTTAGGAATGCTTGAGGGATGTCCCCGGCAGATAGGGGATGTCCCTTGACTGTCCTGGGAAACCATAGACGTACCTGATGGATTACATCCAAATATTTGAAATTTAATGTTCATATTTATTATGTTTCAAACTCAATTTTCAATCTCATCGTTCAATGTTCAATATCACGGATGTGATGTTCATGTTTTGATTGCAGCTCTTTAGGATGCTTTAAGAAGCTTAATGATACAATTGAAAAACTATAAATTGCCCACCGTCCTCCTCCTCCCCTAATGATTGCAGCTCTTTAGGATGCTTTAAGAAGCTTAATGATGCTTTAATGAAGCTTAAAAATCCCACATGAAGGTCCTTTTCTCCTTTTATCATAGACACTCCTTTTTAATATAACTATTTTTTCATTAAAATTGGTTGTTTGATCCTCATTGGACATGCACCAAGCAAAAAGCCAAAATCCGGCCAGATTTCTGGTGGAAATCACGCTGTCGGATATGTCCACTACCCCCACCGCCACCCCCCTCCCTCATCCCTGCAGATACGGATACAATACCGATACGTATCCCAGGGATACACCCTGGGCAAGCACAGGGTACTGCAGGGTCCTTGCAGTACGCTGTGCATACCTGGTAAGTATCCGGGGCAAAAAATGATATTTTTAAATTTTTAATTTGTTTTTCAATTTTGTTTAATAAAAGTCACAAAAGATGTGGTCAAATTCTCAATTTAATTTGTTTTGCCATTCGCAGCCTGCTGTAGCCTGATTGAAGGACCTATGTTTTTGTTTTATAAACTCAAGATTAAAGGAACTGTGATTTTGTTTTGTATTTGTGATACTGACAGCGATTGAAGAAACTGTGTTTTTGTTATGTATATGATACCAGCGATACCTAACAAAACAGTTGTATAGAAACTGTGTTTTTATTATGAAGGTATCGCTGGCTCCTGTGGCAATTGTAATTTTTTTGCTGGCTTCTATGATTATTTTATGGGTAAAGAAATAGGGTTTAGGATTGCTAGCTTCTATTTTCGTTTGTAAGCTTGAGATTGGAAGAACATGTTTTCTTTATGTTTTCATTTTCATTTAGCTTTAGTTTTTTAATAGTTTTTGATTTTTTAAATAATTTTATGTTTCTGTAAATTATAAACCAATAAATTCAGACTTTAAATATAGTTTGTTTGATTATTTTTTAAGTTTTAGGTTTTAGATATTTAGTTTATAAACCAATTAACTTATAAAATTTGTTTTATTTTTTAGAATTACGGGTTAATTTTTTAATTTTTTGAATATTTAATCTAAAAACCGGTATATTTCTTTTAGTCAAATTTAATAATGAAATTTATCTCTGATTTTTAAGCAATGAATCTTTCATGAATTTTAACCTCCACGAATTTGAACGTGGCAACTTAAATCTCAACCCTAAAAGCATCTTTCACACTCATTTTATTAAAAGAAAACAACAACAACACATTCACCTTGCATTGCATTTTTACCTCTCATTGCACATTTGTTAGGGATTCATTATAAAGGCATTTTTACCAATCAGCACATTTATCAACATATTCATTGAAGTCATTGGAGCTCTCGATGAAGACATTGAAGTCAAAGATGAATATGAATATGCCAATTTGTCTTTATTTTTGTCTATACATTGTAACATTTGCACTATGTACTTGTTATAACTTACAAGACTTATCTAAGTTTGACCATTGAATATTATGATATTTGGCATTGAATTATTAGTACGTTTTGTGGTTATTTATCTTATTTTGTTTCCTTTATGCATATTATGTGGTTAATTTTGCTTATATGGCTATATTTTTTCTATTTTTAATTGTATGTACGTATGTATGTATGCACGGCCGTATCCAAAAACATATCCAGCCCTAAATTTTTTTTGTTGTATCCATGTATCCGAATCCCTTGTTATAACTTATAAGACTTATCTAAGTTCGACCATTGAATATCATGATATTTGGCATTGAATTATTAGTACGTTTTGTGGTTATTTATCTTATTTTGTTTCCTTTATGCATATTATGTGGTTAATTTTGCTTATATGGCTATACTTTTTCTATTTTTAATTGTATGTATGTATAGTCATATCCAAAAACATATCCAGGCCCAAAAAATATTTGCCGTATCCATGTATCCGATTTCCATACCTGTATCCTTATTGACTACTTAGCGGAAATGCCAAGAACAGCCCAAAATGCCATGGAAAGGTCTTTTCGTAAAGTTTCCAACTTGGAGTCCTTAAACGTGGACATAGGGAATTGCCTTGGGAGTCTTGTCGTAAAGTTTCATGCTTATAATTAAATCATAAATGTAAACTTCCTGCACTTGATAGATAGAAATTTTAGTGATTGCTGAATGGGAATGGTCAATACTTTTCTAATAACGTTTGCTTGAACATGGTGTGCATGCCTTTGCTTTCATTTTGGTTCCTTTTAGCAGGATCTCTCATGGTCCATTATATGTTAATTGATTGTCTTTGAGATACTTGGGGCAATTAGCTATTGTCTAGGATGTGAAATCCTACAAACTT
This sequence comes from Torreya grandis, assembly GCA_037957365.1. Taxonomy (NCBI): domain Eukaryota; kingdom Viridiplantae; phylum Streptophyta; class Pinopsida; order Cupressales; family Taxaceae; genus Torreya; species Torreya grandis. The sequence goes on from JARHVA010000497.1 coordinate 1,854,331, forward strand.
TAGCTCACATGTTGGCTTTGAGCTATAGTCCAAATCTACTAAATAGATAGAATTTAAAGTACTCTTCAAATATTTGCTCTAGATTATAAGGTTTTCCTAAAATAGGACCAATGCTCGAGAAAAAATCTTCTTTGAGTATAATTTAATTCTTTTCTATGAATGAATTATGTTTGGAAGTCTGGATCCAAGTCCACATATCCGTTTAGGTCTATGATGACAATGATGCCTCTCAGGTGTCTCTCTTGCAGTTGTGGATGACTGCAATGAGTATATTAGATTTTCTTCATAACTTGTCAATGCATTTGCTAAAACATGCTTATGTTTTGATATTTATTTTGATGTGTGAGAGGTCTTGGAAAGCTTGGGAAAATATATAATTCATCATTTCATTGACCTAGAAGTAGTTTATGATTCTCCATCAGAATTTCTTCAGACCTCCTGTTGCTATTAGAATTCTGACATTTCTACCAGAGAAACTGATATTTGTAGTTTTCTATTTGCAGGAAAATGCCTAGATCCTGCATTTGAAGTTCCATGTGTTGAAGATGTAAGTCCAGTCCGGCCTTTGCCAAAACAGCTGCATCATTCGTTGACAGTTGAGAAATTTGAGGCCAAAAGCTTCCCTACCTTGAAAGAAGACCCACCTATTGCATCCGGTGGAATGGCAGAGCTTGAAACTATGGAGACATCTGTGGCTGATTTGAGATCAGAAACTGTAAAATTGGCTGACAATAAAAGTGGAGAGAACCTTGGCCGTGATGATTTGGAGTGCCAGAAGCTAGAAGCCATTACTTCTTGTAACCAGACTAAAATCTATAACGAGAGTGTTCATTCCCAAAAGACTAGAGATATGCTTGTTTCATCAAACAGTACTATTGCTTTGGAACCAGATACAATGAAGTGTAATGTTGCTTTGGAAACAGTGTATGTGAAACCTGATATTGCTTTGGCATCTGATCATGTGAAATCTGGAATGTGTCTCCATGGAAAGCCAGAAGGGGAATTAGAGAAAGTTGATCAGTATGGAAGACTAATGAGAAGAACCAACAGTGATAGTGAATCAGATGGTGTTCCGCATGCCGAAAAAGTGAGGAGGGATCCTAGTTGGAGTAGAAGTCCATCTCCGGGGTATGATAGATGGAGAAAGAGGAGTTATAGTCGTTCTCCCAGAAGAAAGTCTAGGTGGAGCAGGTCACGCAGGTTTGGCACAAAACTTTACTTCTGTTTCTGTGTTTATGCTTCTTGGTAGAAAATATAAAGTGTGATTTGCTTGTAAGTACTTTGGAGTCTCATTATGGTTTAAGTTGTGTCTCTGCTACTATGCTTTAATCTACTATTGTTTGTTGTTACAGTCAAATTTTGTAACTTACAAATTTTGTAATATTTATAAAATAAAATGTAATTTTTTAATTGTCACAATAGTTGTGCTTTGTATGCTCCAGCCGCTCTCCCAAACGGCGCAGGAGCAGAAGCAGAAGCAGGACACCATTGCATGACTTCAGGCGGGGGGGAGATCCAAGGTATGATCGCATGAGCAGAGGAAGAGGGACACCTCCCCCATGTAATGACTTCACAAAAGGAAGGTGTTATAGAGGAGCATCTTGCAGGTTTCTTCACCAGGACATTGCTGGTGATAATGTTGGTAGGTGGGCAGGTGGAGGAAGGGTTAAAGGAAGGTCAGAGAACAGACAAGATATGGCAAAATCTGTAGGTAGCAAGGATGGTTTTTTATCTGGTGAGTTGGAGAAGCCTAAGAGCATTTCACCAGAGAGATTCTTTGATGGGCATGATAATCGTAGTTTTGGGGAGAGACAGAACCAGGAATCTTATAGACAAAATGATTGTACACCTGCTCCATGCTTTAATTTTTTAAAGGGTAGGTGTTATAGAGGAACATCTTGCAGATATCTTCATTCCGAGACAACTGGTGATACTGGTGGTAGATGGAATAGTGCTGGAAAGGGCAGAGAAAGAATGGAGAACAGGCAAGACTTCACAAAATCTTTTGGTGGGAGGGATAGTTTCGGTGTTGGAGAGATGGAAAGAGAAGAAAACATTTCACCTCATAGATTCCGCGATGATCATTATAGACATAATTTCAGAGAGAAAAGAAGCCAAGAGGTAGACAGGCCCCATGGTCGATCATTTCCAGCATGTATTTTTTTTGCAAAAGGGAATTGCCAAAAAGGATCATCTTGTAAATTCCTTCACGAGGATACCTCAGGTCAGAATGCTGGTGGACGGGCTAGAGAAAGACCCAATAGCAGGGCAGATTTAGCAGAATCTTTTGGTGACAAGAGAATTTCCGGTATCATAGAGATGGATAGGAGCACAAACATTCGCCTTGAAAGGAATTCTGATGGTCAGGATAGATGGGATCCATTGAAGCACAAGACCCAAGAATCATATATGCATAATGATTCATCTGCAAATACTATTATGAAACCACAATTTTCATCTCCAGGTAGAGAAAAATCTCAACCTTGGAGAGAAGAATTACGGGAATGTTCAATGCCAACAGCAGATGCTCCATCTCTGCATAATCATAGGGAAAATGTTGAACATCAATTTATGGCAACAAAAAAATTATGCTCCAAGTCAGCATCTTGGGAAAATGTTGATGTGCAACCTTTCCCTCAGGATGGTTCTAGTGCTGAATCTATGCAAGCAAAAGTCGAGCCTGACAACCCTGTGATAGATCTATGCCTGCAAGCTTTACAAAAAAATGATCCTAAATTACAAATGGAACACACACATTCTAATGATGATTTGCATTCAACTTCCTTCCAGACCTTGCCTAGGGATTTGCCTTCTCATCAGCAACATGCTGTAATGGGATTTTCCTTATTTTCAGGACAATCTGTTGGATCTGGAGGTTCAGCTTTGACTCAGCACGATACTTTGCGAGGAATGTCCCCTAGACACTTGAAAGTAGAAAGTAGTATTGATCCTCTTCCTCCTGGATACCCAATAAATTCCTCTTACGTTCATCCATATTCTGGGATTACAGGATGTTCAACGCCATATCAGCACAGCTCTGTTGCTACCAAGCCCATCTTAGCTCCTCAGCCTCCACTTGAACATTGTAAATCTGCTCAGGAGGTTGAGCAGGGTGCAAATGTTCCTATTGACATGTCCACAACATCTGCAGTTCAGAGACCTATGTACTCTCAGGCTTCCATGGAACCAGTATTACCACATCTGTCCAGCACCGGACAGGAAGTTCTTATGCTGAGACCCACAACAATGCCACCTCTTGCTCCTGAGAATAAATTGGGACAAACTGCATCAGCACCATTTGTTTTATTTGGAGAACAAATTAGTAGTTTGTTTTCTCATGGTGTGGCTCCTTTGACACTAGGCCCTTCTGCTGTTAATCACCCTCCTAACAAGCCTCTATCTGACACATTTGAGCATTTGTCTGGAGCTAGGGACTTCTTGAATAAGGCACCTGAATCTGCCAAAGTTCATGATGTAGTGTCAGGTCCAGATAAAAATCCTTTACTAGAGAGTGTCAGTCTCCTAAATAAGGATAGCCATGCCAAACCCAGTAGTCCCTCCAAGGTTCAGGACATTGCTGAAAATGAAAAACGTAAAGATGTTACCGAGTCCTCTATGATCGAAACTGAATCTCAACAAGCAGTAAATACAGATATGCATGCTGGCATAAATATATTAGAAAATGGAAGTCCTGCACATGAAGGTAAAAATTGGAGTCCAGGAGCAGCAGCAGTGGCAGGTTCTGCAGATGTTGACACAGAACAAGCTCATGCACAAGATGAAAGCAAAAAAAGTAAGGAAATCAGAATGATGAAACAATTTAGGTTGGTACTTGCAGAATTTGTAAAAGATGCACTGAAACCTACATGGCGAGAAGGTCACATGAGTAAGGAGGCATTCAAAACAATTGTCAAGAAGGTTGTTGACAAGGTTGCAGGGTCACTACAAAGCCATCAAATACCAAAGACACAAGAGAGAATTGACCAGTATCTTGCATCATCTCGACCAAAGCTTACAAAGCTTGTTCAAGTAAGATTCTTTGCTTCATCCTTTTTGCAAGAAGAGCAAACAGTGGTGTATTTTTATATCAGTAAAATTAATGCTAATTTCAGTAATAAGAGTATCTCGCATGGCAATGAAGAGTAGTCTTTTCCTGCAGGGCTATGTTGATAAGTATGTGAAGTCTTGATTAACTCAGTAGAAGCTATGGTCATATGTTACTTCATTTGTTCATGGAGCATGTAAGGGGCACTCATTGATCAGATTCTAGAAGCTGGTTGTACTTGTAGCCTGTCGGTAAGATAATGGCTTCTGTAATGTTTTGCTACCTGCAGTTCTATTTTCACAGGACATTTATAGATATAATCATATAAAGAAGCCATACTTGTACAGACATTTACTAGACGTCATGTGTCTTACATGATAGCTACAAATAGGATTTAAGGTGATGTAATTTGATTAACTGGGGCCTTTCTTTATGTTTGTGAAATTTGAAGTTTTGGATTTAGCAGATTCCTGAGCATCTATTTGCAATAATCTGAATGGGTTAATGTGTCAGTAACAACAGAGGCAAATGGCTGACTTTTTGATACTATAAAGCTTTTGTCTAACTGTTATTTCAGTAGTTGGTGTAAAGGTGAACTGTATTTTGTTATTTGAGTGTATCACCTATCCCTGCCAAGTGAGAATAAAAGCTGAATATATTATTGCTGTAATGACCTAAAGCCCGTAGTTGTCTTTTATCCCCTCTAGGATTATTTGATTTCAAACGTAAAGTTGGGATTATTACATTTTTGTTAGGCATATTTTCTGAATTTAAAGTTATTATATATGGCTTGGTGTCCGTATTTATTTGGTACCATGCAATCATCTGTTTTAGACTACGATGGTTATTATTAATGGAGAGAAATTTCATGCTTCAGTTCCATATGTAGTAGGTAAAAATTTCAGGATGCATGTTCCTTCCAAATTCTCTGCTTCTTAGGAAGCAATTTAGGAGTAATTCTCTGCATTCACAGTCTGATTTATGCCTTTTTGTCTTGTCTTAGTATGGATGCTTTAGGTTTGACTGTAAAATATTACATAGTAGCCTTCTTATAAGATACTACCTAGTGCAACTTATATATGTTCCTTTGTAAGTTTGCCTCATTGGTATGTCATAAACATTTGTTCTTTCGTTCTTTTATTAAGGGAAATTAATTATCAAATACTTTTCAACATATTCGTTGCAAGTATTTGCATTGACCTTAATTTATGCTGCCATGAGAGCTAAGTACACAGTTTTTTAGTATTTATGGTCCTAATCTATATAAAAATGTGTCTTCCTCGTATTTAAAATTTAACATTTATTTATGTACGGTAGTTTTCCAGTATACAACTGCTAGTGTCTTATGTCTTCTGCACTTTATTAGTAAGCGTGTGCTTTTACCGTCCCAAACAAGTGGAAAATGAATGTTGGTGTATTAAGCGCACAGAAAGAAATTAAAAAAGAAAGAAATTATAGAAATGTCCACAATTGACCTAAGTAGGTCAATGGGACTCCAAAACAGATAAAATATTCTAAAATAAAATGTAATGGCCTTTATCTGACTTGACCAAGGTCTCTCCATCAAAGCACGATAACATGCAACACATTTAGCAGATACATTACGAAATTAACTATGAACATTTTCTGGCCACAAAAATGCTTTGATGTATTAGCATTCTGAGATGTGTTATCTGTGTTTGGTTCACCATTTTTAATGTAATTCTGGATGGCCATAATTTTGGTCTTTGACAAGTGTTTTGGTAAATATGACTCCTAAAAATCCTTCAATGGCCATGTTTGTTAATATCCTGGTTGTAATCTTGATACTGATTTGCGTGATGTTATCTTGATATGCTACCATGAAATCAAAGTGTTCAAATTTCCTTTTGGAAGGCATGTCATCTCATAATTCTGTTGCACAGTTGTCACCTTAGCGACCACTAATGTTTTATTGAATCTTTGTCATGTAATTGTCCACTCCGTAATAATATTAAATTACAATTCTCCTTGTGATGGCCAGTCTGTTTGTGAGTCATACTGTTACAGGAAATCTTATCATGGTAATCCTGCTTTTGGTCAGTCAAATGATGGTTGGTCAAGTGATGGGCAGCCATGAAATGTTTTTTAACTATGTTGGTCGCTGCACAATGATGGTTGGCTTGCCAACAATTTTGCACAACCATTTCATCTTGATTTTCTTTGAAAGCTTCTTGCATTCCGACTTTTCAGCCTGTCTATGTGGTAATTATTCTTCTTTTCTTGACTTCTTCATGTAAATTAGTTTGTAGAATATATACCAATATCATGTTCACCTGTGTAAGTTTTTATCATCCTGATTTCCATGTTCACTTGCTAGCAAATTATGTGGTCCCATGAGCTTGACTGGTACATTTTACTTGAAAAATGACACCAGACATTGACACTCAATGAACTGAACTCTATTGGATTGTGTTCAATTCTTCTCAAAGGCGACCAAGGATCCTTTTGTCTTTGATTATAGATTTTTGTAACTTCCACTTGTTGCTAGATTCTTTGCATGTGAAATTTGAGTAGGATCTGGTTCCCTATATTTTGAATTTTTAATATTAAATGGGTAATATTTGGCATATTCATTGTTACATTACAAATTCCATAACATATGGAGTTTTGCAAAGGGCATTCACTTAAATATTGCACTTTGTACATCAAAGGCCCTTTTTCTTCATTCCTCTGGATGCTAATAATTCTTTAAACATTTGTATCACATCCTTCCATAACTAAAAAAGAAGACTTGCTTTTCTTCATCTTCACATAAAAGAGGTCTCTTCATAGTTTTAATAATTTGGTTTCCAAGTCAAGTGTTCCATATAGGGCTTTACTGTACATTGTTAGTAGTTTGTCTTCAATATCTTTTTATGATACTAAAGTGGGTCTTTCATAAACTATTTTTCTTCCAATCAAATTTTACCATCAATGCGATTACTAATTAGTATTCATTATAAGTTTATAAGCACTGTTCTTTTTTTTGCTTAGATTTTGTTATGAGGACAGAGAAGTTTGAATTCTGTCTCAAATTCTTTTTCAACCAGTTCCAATGTAGAAAAACGATTTTCCACGAATCCCTTGTATGAGTCTTTGGTCAATTCTTGCAAAAAACTAAGGAAATGACTAAAAAATTTATCTCATCTTTTTGTCCATTTTCTTTCTAAATGCTCCAACCCACATTAAAGTTTCTGGCCGGGTCCTTTTTTCATTCTCACTGAAGCGAGTACTCTCATCCTATCCTGAAAGGGGTTGGAGCTTGTCATTTTGCTTACTAATACCTGGGAAAACATGACTACCAAATTGCTGGACATGCGTCCCAGTTGGAATTAACTTGTTGGCACCGATGACCACATTCTCTTTCTCACTCCACTTCGAAATCCTTCCAACCACTCTTCATTTGTCTTGGCTACCAATGATCCCCGCCAAAGTGGTAGTGGAATTTGTTGTCCCCATTTGTCAATCCATTCAGTTTCCATCATTGTCATCCCTTGAAGATTTAATGTCACATTAATTGTATTTTTTTGTTTTTCAAATAATCTTGCTAACGGTCTCAAATATAACCCATTATAACCCTTCTTTTATTTATTTATTTTAATTTATATTTTTTTATTGCTCCAATTGAGACTTAAACAAAAATGATATTAACATCTGGTAGTGCGATTACACTGCAGAGGGAGATTTCATGTTAAGATGTGTTAATTCACAGATTCAGAAAGTGAGATTTAAGACTCAGAGAAAGTCTTGTAAACCCATTTAGCTCATGATTCAAAGCCACAAGCATGTAGAGTTGGTTGAATCAAAACCCCAATGAAGCCTCTATTAATTTCAAACGAGAGGGGTCAGAACTAATAAATTTTCTAGATTAGTTTAGAGAAGGAAGGAAAGAAAGATGTTGTGTTGCCCACTAACGAACTATGTAGGTCAATGGGATTCAAAAGTACAAGTTATGGTAGGTAATTGATAGTGCTAAAAACAACTCCAATAACCAACAACAAAGTACTGGAAACTAAAAATGGAAAACAAGACCGTAATAAGAGGGGTTAAATCCAAACAGGTAAGCCCTAGACAAGTTAATATATACAGAGCTATATAACACAAACGGATCCCTTTAGAGTAAGGGCCCCTGGTAAAAGAACCATTCCCCCTCACATGCAACAAATCTATCTATGAATAATTTTAACTGGAGCTTTTGAGAAATGATGCTACTTGGTCCGATAAATGATAATGAAATGGTTCCCTTGGTCACTGCTATGAGATGCCAACGATACTCCATTTATAGCATTTCGTCCACCATAAGAGCGAACAAGGAGCGTCTATTGCTATTAATTTTGTTTTCACCAAAAAATTGGTTCTCCCTTGTACCAATTTCTCTCAAAATTGAATTTTTTTGAATATACATATTGATCTTCCTTGGACGGCCCCCAGATGGGTTCCTTGGCTCATCTATTGTAAATCATATATCTTACTCAGAGATATCGATTGGAATTTCAATATTGTAGGTAATCCCAATAATAGAGCTTTCTAACAATCTGTTTGATGAAATGCCAAAGGATCCAAGCATGTAAGGAGGGATTTTGAGATTCTCTGTATCTGGTGGGCTCATGTTTGTCTGTATCTGGTGGGCTCATGTTTTGTGTGGTTGCAGTCTCCCTTAAGTCTCTATGAATCGAGGGCAGCTAGTGGAATGTCTAAGTGTTGACATGGTTTTGTTAGGAAGAAGGCTTGCTTAGTCTTTTCTTTGCATGAGAATTGTTTGACGAAATGTCAATCTGTCTTTTACCATCATTAGTTCTCTTTAGCAGGCATCAGGTGTGTTCTAGTTCGGTTTTGGGACCAGGTCTTGTGTTTGGTTGTCTGTGTATTTCTTTTTCTTTTTGGTTAGCTTGTGCTATCTGAGGGATGTACTAGCTATTGCTGGTTCTTGGATTGAGTTAAGTCTTGTTTTTTAAACCTTAAGGATGGCAGGGGATAATCAAGAAGCAGCTACAGAAGATCCTACTGATTTTACTTAGGATCCTTATGATGAAGATCAGATTTTTCCTGATGATTCAGACTTGTTACAAAAATGGCAATTAGAGAGAGAAATGGCTCAAATGTTGGATAACTTGGTTGGGGATTGTTCAATTAGTTTCGGGGTTACCCTTAGTGATTATGTGCCAGGCCCTCAGGTTTCTCCCTTTAGTAGTTCATGTGATGGGGATTCATGATTTATGGAGATTAGATCACGGGAATTGTCTATGAGTTTGGAATGTCTGAGGATCAAAGGTGAGAATTTTGTAGAAGGGTATAGTGGAAGCAATCTTCAGATTGATGAGTGTGCTAGTCAACCATTAGGTGATTATCCTTCACATTTTAGGAAGAATGCAACTGTAAATAAAAGGAAAATATGTGTTAAGCTAAAAGAAGGTATGACAAATTTGGTATTGGGTGAAGACATTCTATTACATCGAGTTCTGGAGATGCTAAAACAATAACTGGGAGATTCTTTGGTAGATCTTGCTCAGTTAAGGCTCTGAGGGTGTGGATTGTTTCTGTTTGGAGTTCTCCCCTTGGACATGTGCCAAACTTTTATCTTTTGGCTCGGGGTTGGCTAGCTTTTTCTTTTCAGACGACAGAGGATGCAGTGAGGATTCTATAGAGAAGGTGGTACTGGGGTACTTCAGCTTTGAGTTTGAAGAAATGGTCTCCATGTTTTGAGATCCGAGAAGGGAATTTAAAGCAGTGCAGACTTTTTGGGTCAAACTATTAGGTTTACCTCTAGAATTGAGGTCTACTCGAATGCTTCAATAGGTTGGGAACTCTTTGGGGACTTTTTTGGACAGGGATGAGGAGATATTAAAGAGCAATTCTGGCTCTTCAGCCAGAATACTGGTTGAGATGGATCTTAGTGAGGGTCTACCAGAGGTTATTGAGATCGATATTGGCACTTGGAAATATGTTCAGATTCTAGATTATTCTAAAGTTCCCTTTTGGTGTGCTCGATGCCATGATTGTGGGCATCTTGTTGATGCCTGCTCGTTGAAATTTACTAGACAACTTTGGAGACCTAAGATATTGGATTATCCCATTCTTGGGAGGACAAAGCTGAACATAGTGGAAATGTCAGTTGAAGGGAAGAACACCGAAGGAAATCAGGGATTTTCGTGTCCAATGGAGAAAGCTCAATGTGAATATGGACATAACAATTCTGAAGCAGTGGAGCACACACCTAATAATCAGGAAACCTTTGAATCAGTAGGAGGAGCTACCATTCTAGAAAAATTGGTAGTGTCTGGGATATATGCTGTGGTGAATGCTTTTGAGGGGGAAAGAAACGATGTTTTGGATGTTAGTATGGGAGGTTTGAATATGGAGTTGAAAGATTCTGAGTCTCCTTTGTCCACTCATGGCTCTCGGCATAATAATCTTTTTTGTTCTCAAAAATCTACTACCGAACATCCTTTTGTCCCTATTCCCTTGGATAAGGGGATGATTTCTTCGTCCTCTCTTACCTTATGTGAAAACTTTGGTTCTTTTAATCTATCACCAACACATAGATCGACCTTAGGGGAATCTACATCACTTTCTTCACAGTCAAGGAGGGATAGTGACAAGATTCTTGAGTACCACTGTGCGAAAGGAGGACAGCTAGTGGACATTAATCCTCGAAATTCTGTATTGAATCCTCTTGAGTCCTTATCTCCTTTGGGTGAAAATCCTTCACTCAATAGGTCCAAACAACAATCTTCTAACATCTTGGAGGAAGGGGCTACGACTACTGGTGGTAATAGTTATTATCTCAGATCTAGAAAGAAGGCTGGTGAGGTTGAATGAATGAACTTTCTGGGTGGTCTCAGTCCTGATTTTGAGAGGGTAAAATGCGAGACTGCTGTGAGAAGGAAGTATTTTCTTAAACATGCTAATCAGGGACATACACAGTGGGATACAACAAACTATTGTTGGGGTACTTAGAGCAAGAAAAAACCCTGGAATAGTTACTTAATGACAAATGTTAGCTCTCTCTCTCAACTCACGGGGGATGGGCAGTGACTCCAAAAAATCTGCCTTGAGAGGGTTACTCAAGCTGCATAATCGTGACATTCTTTTTATACAAGAGACTATGATTGAGGGTTTAAAAGTGGAAAGTATTTTGAATTCTTTTTTGAAGGATTGGGATTTCATTTCTTTGGACTCTGAGGGGTGCTCAGGAGGACTTGTTTTGGGATGGCAGAAAAGATCTTTCAGACATATTATCTCTTTCTTTCTTGATTCAAGATTAGGGGCTCAGCTGAATTCTTTTGAAAAGGGGGATGATTTTGTTGTGGTTAATATATATGGGCTTTATGATAATAAAATTCAGTTTTGGGATAGGTTGCTGGAAATGGATTTTCTAAAGGATAATAAGCTTATCTTGGGAGGTGATTTAAACTTCACATTGAATAGATTTGAGGTCTGGGGGTCTTCTGGGAGGTTGGATCCTTTAGCTGATTACTTTGTCCATAAATTTGAGGATGTGGGTGTGGTGGACATCGAACCTATAAAAATTGTTCCAACTTGGAGAAATAATAGGCTTGGGGATGATTATATTGCCAAGAGATTAGATAGGTTCTTTGCATCTGAGGCTGTCTTAGACGAGGGGGAAAGGATCTGGTCTTGGTTTGAAACTAGTAGTGACTCAGACCACTTCCCTATTCTGCTGCACCTTGGCTCCAAGGTATGTAAACCTCGTAGTCCCTTCAAGTTCAATCCATCTTGGCTAGAGGATGTGGAGTTTGTGGCACTTGTCAAAGGAAGATGGAAAGAATATGACAACAAATTGGTGGAATCAGCTTGTTTTCAGTTTACCATGAATTTGCAGAATGTTAAGGCAACGGTTTCATATCGGGCTTATAACAAATCTAGACAACAAGATCATGTTCTTACTCAAACTGAAAGAGAGATAGTGGGGCTCTATGATGCACAGGTTAATGGTCTTTTCAATGCTGAGGCTAAGGCCAAGATAAGTGAATTGGAGAAATTGAAAGGTGTTATATTATTAGATCGAGAGGCTGAATGGAGAATGAAAAGTAGGGTTATATGGCTGGCAGCAGGTGATGAAAATACTAATTTTTCCCATAGCTTCGCAAATCATCGGAAATCTATAAACACTATATGCGAGATGCCTAAAGAGGATGGATCCAAAGCCAGGTCTTCCTCCGATCTTGCTGATCTAGGTGTTAAACATTTCAAATTATTTTTTAAGGAGGATGTTAGGGCCAATATTGCTGAGATTTTGAAACTCACTACCTATGTTCCCAATTTTTCTTTGGTTGATGATAACAAGATGATGATGGCAATGGTTTCTAAGAATGAACTTAAATCGATCCTCTCATCTTTTCGAAAGAGCAAAAGCCTTGGACCTGATGGGTGGACTGTGGAGATCTTTTTAGGTTTCTATGAGCTGATTGAAGTGGACCGATAAGGGTGATTGAGGAAACAAAACTTCCTGGCAGGATTCCACCGGATATTAACTCTACATTCATAGCTTTGATTTCAAAAAAAGACAGACCCGAAACTTTTGATGAATTCAGACCTATATCCCTTTGTAATTGCTTACATAAAATTATTGCTAAGGTTATTGCTAACAGAATCGAGAAAGCTTTTTCAGAATCTATTTTTGAAAAACATTTTGGTTTTCTGAGTGGTAGACAAATTTATGATGTGGTTGGAGTTAATCAAGAAGGTTTACACTCTATCAAACTCAAGAATCTCCTTACTACGGTCATTAAATTGGATCTATCTAAAGCTTATGATAGAGTGAGTTGGTTGTATCTCAATCTAATACGTCTTCATATTGGTTTTAATTCACAAGTTATCAATTGGATTATGGGCTGCATATCTTCAATTACTTTTGTCGTCCTTATCAATGGCTCAGTCTCCAAATTTTTCAAGTATGGGAAAGGGCTTCGTCAAGGCTCTCCTTTATCTTTGATTCTTTTTCTTTTAGTTTTTGAGGGTTTAAGTAGAGCTATCAAGGATGCTAAGAGGACTGGGTCACTCAAAGCAACTAGAGTGGGAAGAACTATTTTTCTAACACACCTCTTATTTGTTGATGTTCTTTTCTGTGATGGTTCTCTTAGGGATTCTATAAGGATTAAAGATATTTTGGAGACTTATTGTATTGCCACGGGAATGGAGGTCAACATGCATAAGTCCACTCTGACTTGCTATGCTCTTTCTGATGTTGAGGAGAGACATATTTTGTGAATTCTTCCCTTTTCCAAGATTGATATCCAGGCTGGTATCAATATCTGGGTTTTGTTCAACAGCGTAATGCTTATGGGAAACAAGACTGCGATTGGTTGGTGGCCAAGATTGATAAGTTAATCAACTTGTGGTGAAATAGGTGGCTCTCCTTAGGTGGAAGATTGACTCTTATGAAGTCTATTTTAGAAGCCATCCCTGTGTACTAGCATGGTTTAGCTCACATCCTGACTAGAGTCTTGGAAAAGATTAGGAAAAGATGTTTTAAATTTCTTTGGACCGACAAAAAGGACAAAGCAGGTATTGCTTTAGCTAAATGGTCTAGTATTGCCAAGCCAAAGGATGGAGGGTGGGGTTGAAGAATATACATCATTTTGGCAAAGCACTGGCAACTAGGAGTCTCTGGGGACTTATTTCTCAGGCAATCTGTGGAAAAAGGCCATTGTGTAGAAATATATGGAGACTCTCTCCTTAGAGGACTGGATAAGGGATCCCACAAATCTATCTTTACTGTCTCTATCATATGGAAGGCTTTAGTTTTAGCTTTCCGTTTAGTTTGTAACTGGCTGGCTTGGAAAATTGGTAATGGTGGGAAAGTTAGGATTGGAGCAAACCCTTGGGTGGGGAGTGGTAATGCACATAAGCTCCCAGTCAACATTATTTTGCAGCTTCAGGATGACGGTTTTGCTACTTCATCTCATGTTGTTGATCCCACTACTACCTGTATTTGGCAACAAGGGTGGTTAAAGGCAAATCATTTGGGTCTCATGGGAAGAGATGGTGAATATTGGGATGATTTTGTTGGTATTTTGGTTCGTAGCCATGTTCGGATCATAGATGGGGTCGAGGACGAACTTGTATGGATTAAAAACCCTTATAAGGGGGAGTACACTGCAAAACGTGGTTACAAAGCATTGACCTCTTCTAATGGCCTTGTGAATCAACTTTGGTGGTGGAAACCTATTTGGAAGGTCAAAACTCCTTTAAAAACTAGAACCTTCATGTGGTTGGCTCTTAATAACAAAATCCTAACTTGGGATACTATGTTGAGAAGAGGTTGGTAGGGATCGGGAAGATGTACTCTGTGTAACGCTGACTTTGAAACTGTTAATCATCTTTTTATTGATTGTCCCTATACTCATGATGTTTCGGATGACCTAGGTGTTTTGATTAGGAGTTATGGTGCTTGGCATGGAGATTCTTTAGAAGCTTGTTTGTAGAACTGGTTTACTAATATGAATTTAAAGTTCTTTAGAGCTTTACCCTTAGTTGCGACATGGGGTATATGGCTTGCTAGGAATTGATATCTTCAAAAATACTTTTATTCCTCCTTTTCAAACTGCCATTCAGATTCGAAATGTTTTTGAAGGCTTGGAGAAAGATATTAAAAATAAGGTTCCCAAACAGATCTCTCTAGTGGTGATAGATTGTTCCATGCCTTGGGATAATTCGATGGCACTAGTCAAAGTATCTCGGTTCGTTGTGGTGTTGGCAGTGTCCTATACATCAACAACAATCATTTTTTTCAGTTCAAAGTAGGTTTAGGGATGGGTACTGATAATTTTGCTGAATTACATGCTCTCAAGTCACTCCTAAAGATTGCTTGGGACAGTAACACCTCAAGATTACATGTGATGGGTGATTCTTAGGTGGTTATAAACTGGATGTTGAAGGTTAATAGAATGGAGAACCTGTTCTTGACTCCTACCTTCAATCAGATTAACCATATGGCTGCGACTTTCACCATTGTGACGTACACGTGAACTCAATGTTATGGTCGACTTGCTATCCAAAGAGGGTCTACTTTTGGATTCTAGATAGTGGGTGAAGTTGGAGACTAAGGATGGCATTCCACAACCTTCTATCTTTGGCAACTTTTATGATTTATAGCTGTTTGTTCTTGCTGGTTGGTCGTATTAGCTATGATTTGGTCTTGCCTGTGTTGATGGGTGAAACAATGGCTCTGTGAGTGGTTATTCTGAACTCAATAGCTTTGGGAGTGCCATGAGGTTGATTATGGAACATGGCTTGAAGCCAATTTAGCAGCATGGTGGTTGTGTTTGGCTTGGTTGGTTTTATTTTGGGAGGTGGATCACTAGGGGCTGTCCTAATTATGTGAAGCGGTTGGTTGCATTACATTTGATGGTTTTTTCGTTTGTGCTGGTCTGGACTTCCTTGTTCGTTGGTCTCGGCTCAACTGGTTTTCATGGGACAGGAAGTGCCATGCTTGTTTCTTTTGCTCAATGATGGCTGTTGTCTTTTGTGTGGGTGCTTGGTCTTATTTTTTGTGGACACATACTCTTTTTGTGGAGATACTTTGTGTGATCTCTTTTGTATTCTTTTTGCTTTTTCTCACATCCGTCCCATCCTTTGAAGGCTTTGGTGTATGGGTATTTTGGGGGGTTGTTTGGGCTCTTTGGAGTTTTTTTTTTTTTGTTTTTTGTTTTCAATGCTTTTGCATCTACGTGATGTAGCTTTTTCCAAACAATAAAATTACGTTTTTTTCTTTGGGAAAAAAAAAGAATCATTCATAAAGCCAAGGAAAGGGGAGGGGTGTGATCAAGAACAAGGTCCTAGTTTGCATTAGAGGCAATTGTAGATTAAGGGTCAACATCCTCTTCAAAGAGTCAATACAAATTCATTCAATCTTCATGAGCTGACTTGGTTGAACAATTCTCCCAATGACTCTTTCAACCTTCCTATGCTCCTATTGTTTGGATTGTAAAGGAGGGAGAGTTATTGGCTATTTATGTTTAAGAGTAACTTAATTTCTAGGTCAGATTTGAGAATAAGAGTTTTAAGGTGCCTTGATGGACGCTTGCGAAAGGGGAATTTGTCCCATTGTTCTATTGCCTTTTGTAGTAGTGAATCCGGTAACCAATGGGTCTTGACACCAACAATGGCTGAAATAGGCTGAAAGCAGTAATCGATTTGGTGGTCCCAGAATTGCTTAGTAGAGATCAAGACCCTCGTGAGTCTTTTGTACAAACAATAATATCTCCCTAAGATTTCATAATAGATAGGATGCTAAAAATAATGTTCCATCTCCACCTCCTAGAGGGCAATGACTAAAAAAACCTTTCACCCTGAAAAATATGGTGCGGAGTCAACTTGCAAGTGTTGAGAACATACATTGTGCTAGCCAAGAGGGATACTAAGGTCATTGCAACAATTTGAAAGAAATGCTTAGCATAGAGAACATCTTGTTAGACTATGAGAGAGATCTATTTAGATTTGGTTGTGTTGTTGATATATATTGTCTTTTAGAACTCTTATCAATCTCCCTCTTCGTGGGAAGGTGGCAAATTGAGTTACTAAATATGTGGAGATGTCAATAAATTGCAGAAGCAAACCAATCAATGACATCATAGCTAAATAAGGGTAATTCCCTTGACCTGATGCAGAATCACTAGGGAGTTGAGTTTTGAAGATAGAAATATGCTTGAAGGCACTCTTGAGACTAAGAGGCTATGTGCCAATTATAGCATGGGCAATGCTATAAGGAACTGTCCATTTTCAATGGATAGTCAGTTGGAGCATGATAATTTGCAATCTTTCAACATGTGCTAGGCAACTAGCCCTAAAATGGGACCCCAAACATTCAATCAATAAAGTACTACGTGTTTAATGATTGTGTTGAGGAGACACATTTTTGAAAAAATTACCTTGTTAAATTAGTTTGCAACCCGAATAACAAGTGTGCCTAAATCATATTTAAGTAACTCAGCCTGAAGTTCCTTATCATATGCTGCTTTGCTCTTGCATAACTTTGAAATATTCTTCCTAGTGTTTGCAATAATTAAAGAAGACAGGAAGCAAGAAATGAGGGGATTGAATGTGGTATTGAATAGGGATATCATAAACCAAATTGGTAGGGGAGACACATGCTTGGGAGTCGAAATGTCTCAGGGTAAGTCTGGAGGGCATCAAGGATCACATTTTGCATGGAGGTAACAAACATACTTCACACATTAGAGCTAACAGATCAGTTAGGCAACACTTCTCTCAACACATCATTACTACTCAAATTACTTAGATCCCCCCAACGTGCTCTCCCTTGGCGTCGTGGCTTTGCTCTTTCCCATTGGTGTGGCCCTACCCCTTTTTAGCAACATGGATCTACTTACTGGCCACCTCCCAGACCACAGGGGTAGTTTTTTTTCTATTATGGTAGTTATGTTGGCCTTGGATGTTAAAGGGGATTCTAGAGGAAGTGCTTTGCGTCCTCCTAGGATCTCTCAACCTGGCCGCTTCGACATTGGGTACTCCTCGACAATCACTATTAGATATTTTCACAGTGATTGATGATGGCTTAGAAAACTCCTCCACTTCATGCACAAACAAAGATATTTGATGAAGTTTCTTTCGAATATTCATTGACACATGCTTTTGGGGCCTCTTGTTCGCCCTTCATTGTTATTTGTATCAATTTCATTACCACCTATGTTAGTGGCACAATGCTTTATTTTGTTTTATGTACTTTTATCCCTTTATTTGGTTTTTAGGATTCTCTCTTCCTAGAACTTTATATTGTTAACTACTATATCCTCGAGTTCCATTGTCCTACATTTGATCATTTGTGGACATTAATATACTTTCTTTTGGTCATTTGTGGACATTAATATAATTTATTTCTTTCTTTCTTTTCAAGTGGAGGAGATGGAAGAATGGTCATGGGATAGAAAAATTTGATTTTCTTGTGCATGGCATTACATTCCTCACCATACTAATGATTCATGGGACAAGCACTATGTGTGTGCGTCATTTTGGAGTCGTGGAAAACATGAGGAAATGAGTCAAGGGCAGCTTCCTAGAAGACACATGATAAGGAGTTGCATTCGCTTGTGATGCTAGGAATGGAGTTATAGTCAAGCATAAGGTGAGAAAAGCGGGAAGCATAAGCATTAAGATAATAACCATCAAAGCATTTTTATAATAACCATCACACTGAATCATGGTGTGTGATGAGCATGGAAAATGAAAGTGAGAGAATGAAAGATAAAATTCACACTATTGACAAGGGTGAGCTAGTGAGAGATATGAAAGTCCCAAGTGTGAGCACGCCATTATGATGAAAGCAAGAAAATTTGCTTGTGTCTCCATTAAGAGTAAGACCGCAAATCACGCCCCATTGGAGAACGTGCCTCTTGTACTTTTTGATTGGAATTTTTCCATTGTTGAAGGATTGTTGCAACTTAATATTTGTAATATCTCTTAGCAAACAAATGAGTTCTGATTATTTATTTATTTATTTGCCATCCCACCCAAACTGAATTAATTAGATTTGCAGATGTATACAGTATCGACTTAACAAATGGAGATAAATATGAATTGCATTCAATTCCAGAGGGTGTATCATCAATAACAAATGCCCACAAAAATAAATTCTGAATGTCGTAGTCAAACCCTAACTTGTCATAACTTGAATACACATAAAAACTAGAAACTTTGACTAAAACCCCAGCTGTAAATAGTAGTCGTTGGTCTGGAACTGTATGGATTGACATTTGCTCCGGCTGACAGGTGTACGATTGGTGTACGGATCCATATGGATCTGCAATTAATTATTATTTTCCCTGGACAACAACCTTAATTGCTGCGCTCTGATCTTATTAAGTTGGGATAGCAAATTTGGGTCAAAAAGGGGTGACGCCTAGCTAGGGCAGACCCTATGGAATTTATTTTGAAAATTTTGCTTGACCCGACAGCTTCATAAACTTTGAAAATAAATGGTGGCTCCTTGTAAACCTTGATTTTTTGACTCCTTGTAAATTCCTTTATCAAATAAACCTTTGAAACTAAAATCTTCTGATTTTGGTAAGTACCAAGTTGATCCCTGGATGGAATCATCTTCTGGGTATGAAGGGTTTTGTCCTCAAGCCCTTTCACTGGAGGGTTTTCGTCCTCTGTGATGAACAGTTGAACAATGGCTGCTCAAGCTTGAAAAGAGTATTGGAATCGATTGAATGATTATGATCTTTTTTCTCCTTGCCCAACCTTTTTATAATTAACTTATTCCTCCAAACCCTAAAGTAATTAAAATTACTTTTAATTTAATATTCATCTTTTTTCTCTTTATAATAATAATTACTTTACTTTTATCCTCTTGGCCTTTTAATTAATTAACTTTGGCCCCATTCAATTAATAATAATAGCTAAGTGTCCCATTTTAAATTGTAATTATAAAGTGACATTGGGGACCACTTGAAACATTATTAATAAATTATTCTTCTTTATTTGAAAAAGGGGACATGACAGTTTGCTCTTCCCCAAGATTGCTTGCCTTCAAGCAATGGCTAAATTGTTCCAACAAATCCCAGGATCCCATACTTTTATGCATGGACCATTTTGAATTAAAACAAAAGCATCCTTGTATCTTTTATTGCAAGTTATGTGATGCAGGAGCATCCTCACACTTGGGTTAAGGTTTAGCATGTTTAAATTTAGTTGTTTTTCCCTTTACTTCTTAGTTTTCCAATTTGTAAATTTAGCTAAATATTCCTTACGCCTGGCAAATCTAGTCTGTTGGGCGAGATTTTATATGGTTTGTATTTTCTTATTTAGGAAAACTGTTTTGTTCATTCTGGGAGGTTGTTACGAGTAGCTTAGGATAGGATTTAACATCTAAATTGAGAAAATATGCTTTGTAGGCAGATTTTTGGTTAAAAACAGGGGATGTATGTTTTCGAAGAGAGGGGGAAGATCGTGGAAGAAAGAGCTGCAATTCGCAGACAAGCATAGATGTATATCCTCTTGTTTTATTAATAAATGTGTGTTCCTTTGAGTAAGATTATTTTCTGAGACCGAACATTGAAAGGGACTGTTGCTGTCGAGTGTTAATACGCCAAGATTTGTATGAGCTTGTTTGCTGTTTATTGTTTGTTTGCTGTTTGATACGTACTACTTCGATTATAAAACGAAGCCAATGTTTGGTCTGTCACCAATCATCTGAATCGAAATATATTAGTTCTGCTTACAAGTCTAGCTTGATGCAGTCGACGTGGGAAAGCTGAAGCTAATTACGTCTGCAGCCTAGCATGGAAGTCTGCCCGTTTCAATAATTCTGGCCGTTTCAATGTTGGGTCCGTGACAATATACTAATCGATGTATTGCTCTGTTTCAATGTTGGGTCACATAGGACTGTGGGGCCGTTTCATTGTATTGATTCAATTCTGGTAATTTCAAAATTAGGTTGGATGTTACAATGTGTTGAAATTAGACGACGGGTCTAACTTTTGATTCATAACTACGGACTCTGCAGTTCAAAGTCTGTGCATCATTTTGAGAATCTACGGACTCTGCAGGCAAGAAGGAAAAACTACGGACTCTGCAGGTTTCACAATTTGAGTTCCTGGTTGCAGTTCAGAGCTGCGCATCATTTGGTATCAGAGCATAAGGGATTGTGCACAATTTAAAGATCCAAGTCAAAGAGAAGAAGAACGTGATTTGTGAAAAAGAAGCAAGATGGCCATGAGGATTAGAAACAGAGGTAGAGCTGGAGGAAGGAGACCTGGAGGACAGGTTGCACTGGCAGACGAGATTAGGACCCTGACAGCTAGGCTACAAGACCTAGAGATGGCTCAAAGAAGAGGCACTGACATGGGTGAAGTCAGTGATAGAGAAAAGGAACCACCAGAAGATGAATTGGTGGTGGAAGAAGAAACAACTGAAGATAGGTTGATAATAGCCATTATGAAAGTGAACACAAAGCCAAAAATGGAGGTTCCAATGTATGAAGGTAATTTGAATGTGGAATTAATTGATTGGATTAATGCATTAGACAAATACTTTGAGTATGAAGGAATTGAAGAAGATGATAAGAAAGTCAAGTATGCCATGACAAGGCTAAAGAAACATGCATCCCTGTGGTGGGATGGAGTGCAAGAAGAAAGAAGAATGAAAGGGAAGCCAAAGATCAGACGCTGGGACAGAATGGTAGCAAAAATGAAAGGTAAGTTTATGCCTAAAGATTATCAAGCAAATCTTTTTAAGCAATTACAGAATTTGAAGCAAAAAGAGATGTCTGTAAAAGAGTACACTGAAGAGTTTTACAGGTTGACTATAAGATCAGGTCATATTGAGGATGACACAGAGAAGGTAGCTAGATACACCAATGGTTTGAAATTTACCATTCAAGATGATATTAGTCTTCTCATTCCTAAGACAGTTGAGGAGGCATATCAATTTGCCTTGAAAGCTGAAGAGAAAATTGCAAGAAAACAAACATCCTTCTCAAGAGGAAGGGGCAAATCCATCAGAGGTAGAGGAATTCAAGGAGGTAGAAAACAGCTGCAAACATCTCAAGAAGAGGCCAACAACGCACAAAGTTCAAGAGGCAGCTATACACCAAGAGGAAGAAGGCCATACCAAGGATATCAAAGAGGAAGAGGAAGATTCATGGGCAAATGCTTTGAGTGCAACAAGTATGCAGGACACAGGGCATATGAGTGTCCAGAGAACCCTTCTACCAGCCATGAGAGGGGTGTACATGTGACTCAAGGGGAAGAACAAAATGCAGAAGTTGCAGCAGCTTATGAAGATACTCCTGAAGAAGGTGAGTCTTTTAATGAAAAGAATTTTGTTAAAGCCAAATAAAGAAGTTGTAGAACCACCTCAAAGGAAAACTTTATTTAGAACCACATGTAAAAGTAAAGGGAAATGCTGCAAGGTCATCATAGACAGCGGGAGTACTGACAATCTTGTGTCAACTGAGATGGTGGAGAAACTAGGTCTGAAGAAGGAGGTACATCCTACACCTTATCAAGTTTCTTGGCTACAAAAAGGACACAAACTCCTGGTAAGTGAACAATGCAAAGTAGATATTAAGATAGGAACATATAAGGATCAGATTTTATGTGATGTCATGCCCATGGATGTATGTCATATTTTGCTTGGAAGGCCTTGGCAATTTGACAGGAAGGCCATGCATGATGGAAGGCAGAATACCTACATGTTTGAAAAGGATGGGATCAAGCATACACTCACACCATTGAAGGAAGAGGTTGCTGCTGTTGTTGGACAGAATTCTAAAGTATTGATAATTAGTGGCAAAGAGTTTCTACATCAAATGAAGAAAGAAGAGGTAAACTTTGCTGTAATTGGTAAGGCAAGGAGTGTAGTCACTAGTACTAAGTTGATTGATTTGCCATTAGAGATTCAAGATATGTTGAATGAGTACATTGACATTGTGGTAGATGATTTACCTAATGAGTTACCACCATTGAGAAGTATTAGCCATCACATAGACTTGATTTCAGGAGCAAATCTTCCAAACAAGGCTGCTTACAGGTTGACGCCAAAGGAAAATGAAGAGATCAAACACCAAGTTCAAGAGTTGTTAGATAAAGGATTGGTAAGAGAGAGTTTAAGTCCTTGTGCTGTCCCCACAGTGTTGAGTCCTAAGAAGGATGGGAGTTGGAGAATGTGTACAGACTCCAGAGCAATCAACAAGATTACTATCAGGTATAGATTTCCATTGCCTAGAATTGATGATCTACTTGATTGTTTAAGTGGAGCTACATATTTCTCTAAGATAGATTTGAAAAGTGGTTACCATCAGATTAGGATAAGAGAAGGGGATGAATGGAAAACAGCGTTCAAGACCAATGATGGACTCTTTGAGTGGTTAGTTATGCCATTTGGACTAACCAATGCACCAAGCACCTTCATGAGGTTGATGAATGAAGTGCTGAAGGAGTTCACTGGTAAGTTTGTGATAGTGTATTTGGATGATATTTTGGTGTTTAGTCAAACTAAGGAAGATCATTTGAAACATTTGCGGATGGTATTGAGTAAGCTACATGAGGAGAAATTGCTAATCAATGTCAAAAAGTGCAGTTTTCTGAAAACAGAGTTGATATATTTGGGGTTTGTGATTTCAAAAGAAGGATTGAAGATGGATAAGGAAAAGATTAAAGCTATACTTGAGTGGCCTACACCCAGGAGCACATATGAAGTAAGAAGCTTTCACGGTTTGGCTAGCTTCTATAGGAAATTCATAAGAAATTTTAGTGGAATTGTTGCTCCAATGATAGATACAATCAAGGGTGATAAAAGAAGTTTTTGTTGGACTGAGGCTGCTGATAAGAGTTTCAGATTATTGAAAAAGAAGGTAACTGAAGAGCCAATCTTAACCTTACCTGATTTTAATAAGCTTTTTCAAGTAGAATGTGATGCTAGTGGAGTTGCAATAGGCGCTGTTTTAAGCCAAGATGGGAAGCCTATAGCATAATTTAGTGAGAAATTAAGTGATGCTAAGAACAAATATTCAGCTTATGATCAAGAATTCTATGCTCTTGTACAAGTATTGAAGAAATGGAGGCATTATCTTTTGCCTAAAGAATTTGTTTTGTTCACTGACAATTATGCTTTACGGGTCATTAGCAATCAGAATAAATTGAATCAAAAGCATGTCAAATGGATTGAATTTTTACAAAGTTTCACATTCACTATTAAGCACAAGAAAGGACAATCTAACAAGGTTGCAGATGCTCTAAGCAGGAGAAATCTGATCATGCAAGAGTCTCAAGTAAGTATTTTGGGATTTGAAGATTTGAGGGAGCTATATAAGGAAGATCCAGACTTCAAGGAACCATATGAAGCTTGCATGAATCCAGTGGGGGTTGATAGAAGTCCTTGGATAGATTTCATGGTCCAAGAGGGTCTGCTGTTCAGAGGCAGCCAACTTTGCATTCCCAAGAGTTCCATGAGAGAAAATTTGTTGAAGGAGAAGCATAGTGGCAGTTTGTCAGGACATTTTGGGCAGAATAAGACATTAGCACAATTGAATGCTCATTACTATTGGCTAGGTATGGGTACTGATGTCAAGAAATTTGTTAAAAGGTGTAAAATATGCCAATATGCCAAGGGAAGCAGTCAAAACGCAGGTTTGTACCAGCCACTACTTATTCCAAATAGGCCTTGGGATTCAATAAGTATGGATTTTGTACTTGGTTTGCCAAGAACTCAAAAAGGCCATGATTCCATATTTGTTGTGGTAGATAGGTTTTCAAAGATGGCTCATTTTATTCCGTGTTCAAAAACAAGTGATGCTACTCACATAGCTAATCTATTCTTTCAAGATGTTAGATTGCATGGATTGCCTAGAAGCATTGTTTCTGATAGGGACACCAAATTTGTTGGACACTTTTGGAGAACCTTATAGAAGAAATTGGGAACACAATTGAGTTTCAGTTCAGCCTATCATCCTCAAACGGATGGCCAAACAGAGGTTGTCAATAGGAGCTTGGGCAACATCTTGAGAAGCTTGGTAAGTATGCATCCAAAACAATGGGATCTTGCACTTGCACAAGCTGAATTTGCTTATAATGATTCTCCTAACAGAAGTACAAGATTGAGCCCATTTCAAATTATGTATGGAATGCATCCAAGAGGTGTGTATGAGTTAAGAAATCTAAGTAGCATGGAGACAAGGAGTGCTGATGCAGAAAAAATTGCCAATGCCATGCAAAATTTGCATGAACAAGTAAAGAAGAAGCTTGAAGAAAACACCATCAAGTACAAGCTAAGGGCAGATCAAAAGAAAAGAGAGGTCAGTTTCAGTATTGGAGACTTTGTTCTTGCTCATTTCAGAAAAGAGAGGTTCCCAAAAAGGGAATACAACAAGCTAAAGTAAAGAAAATAGGACCATGCAAGGTAATAAGAAAGTTTTCAAATAATGCATATGAAATAGAATTGCCAAAGGGGATTGGAATCTCTCCAATTTTTAATGTTGCAGATCTATATCCATACAAAGATGAAGGACAACTAGCGAAAGAAACTGAAACAGGGGTAGATGAAGTCATCCAATGGGAGCAACAACTACCAAAGGAAGTGCCAAAAGAGATTGAGAGTATCTTAGACAAGAAAGTAGTTAAAAGGACAAGGGGCAAAGAATATTTCCGGTATCTCACTAAGTGGAAGAATCTACCAGTTGAAGATGCAACATGGTTGACTGCAAATGACATCCTTAAGCTGGGCACAAGCATAGAAGAATTGAAGAATACTTCTTCTGCTCCTTGGAAGAATGATGCAGGAGCATCCTCACACTTGGGTTAAGGTTTAGCATGTTTAAATTTAGTTGTTTTTCCCTCTACTTCTTAGTTTTTCAATTTGTAAATTTAGCTAAATATTCCTTACGCCTGACAAATCTAGTCTATTGGGCGAGATTTTATATGGTTTGTATTTTCTTATTTAGGAAAACTGTTTTGTTCATTCTGGGAGGTTGTTACGAGTAGCTTAGGATAGGATTTAACATCTAAATTGAGAAAATATGCTTTGTAGGCAGATTTTTGGTTAAAAACAGGGGCTGTATGTTTTCGAAGAGAGGGGGAAGATCGTGGAAGAAAGAGCTGCAATTCGCAGACAAGCATAGATGTATATCCTCCTGTTTTATTAATAAATGTGTGTTCCTTTGAGTAAGATTATTTTTTGAGACCGAACATTGAAAGGGACTGTTGCTGTCGAGTGTTAATACGCCAAGATTTGTATGAGCTTGTTTGCTGTTTATTGTTTGTTTGCTGTTTGATACACACTACTTCGATTATAAAACGAAGCCAATGTTTGGTCTGTCACCAATCATCTGAATCGAAATATATTAGTTCTGCTTACAAGTCTAGCTTGATGCAGTCGACGTGGGAAAGCTGAAGCTAATTACGCCTGCAGCCTAGCATGGAAGTCTGCTCGTTTCAATAATTTTGGCCATTTCAATGTTGGGTCCGTGACAATATACTAATCGATGTATTGGGCCGTTTCAATGTATAGGACTGTGGGGCCGTTTCATTGTATTGATTCAATTCTGGTAATTTCAAAATTAGGCTGGACGTTACAATGTGTTGAAATTAGACGACGGGTCTGACTTTTGATTCATAACTACGGACTCTGCAGTCCAAAGTCTGTGCATCATTTTGAGAATCTACGGACTCTGCAGGCGTCAAAACTACGGACTTTGCAGGCAAGAATCTACGAACTCTGCAGGCAAGAATCTACGAACTCTGCAGGCAAGAAGGAAAAACTACGGACTCTGCAGGTTTCACAATTTGAGTTCCTGGTTGCAGTTCAGAGCTGCGCATCATTATGTCCTTCAACCTCTCTCCATTCTTAGAGTGCTTTCCATGATGACAACAAATCTGAAATGGCATAGTATGAAACAACAAATCTAAGAATTAGGAGCTTGTGAGAGTTTTGCCTTGACACAACCATCCTTGTAATTCAAAATTTCAGAATTAGTGGCATCAACTGAAACATTCTCCTTACTTGCATGCTCATCACTATAGTTACTTTGAAAATCAATCTCATACGATAATGACTCAAACTTTGCAATGCTTGGAAGATTGATAGTGTTTCTAGCGTTGAAACATCCTCAATTTTGGATACTCGACATTCAACGTGTAATGTTTCTTGAGCTAGAACAACTTCAATCTTGGACACTTGGAATTCAACATGTAATGCATGTTCTTCCTTTACATTGTTAATGCAAACATTTTGTTTATCAAAAGTCATACTTGTTGCTATTGAAGATCCTTCACTTTTCACATGCATGGTGGATTTATTTATGGGCTGCTCACTAACTCCTTTTGGATTTGATTTTTCTTGCTCCCTGATTTCTTCGTTGGGATTCTTTTGAGGTTTTGACTTCCCATCTTCAGCCTTCTATTTCTATACCTCCAAGAATTCTTCAAATGTATTATAAGATGTCTATATATCAGATTTCTTATCATATTCAACAAAGTCAAAAAGTTTGACCTCATATCTGTCACACTGCTCTTCTAACCATGCCTCCTAGATAGGATCTTTCTTTTGCATTCCTCTAAATGAATCTAGGGCTTTATAGTTGATAGAAAACTGCTTCAAAAGTTGGTTATTAAAATCTCGGCTTTGTCTGTACTTGTCTTGCTTTTTTGTTGAGTTCTTCAAGACGATCCCTAACTTTTTGTTGCTCTTTCCGTATCCGCATAAAAAGCCTCTTGGATAAGATCTGTCATCTTCTTTTGGTAAGAACTTAGGTTGCCAATCCATGTTCTCTTTCCTAAGTTTCCTTTCACTCGTGTCCATTGTGGATCTACACTCAAATGTTAGCTTTCGACCTTACAGGCTTGCAAGATCAATGCTCTGATACCACTGTAATATCCCTTAGCAAACAAATATGAGTGTTTATTTTTATTGATTAATTGTTATCCTACCCAAAACTGAAATAAATTAGATTGCAGATGTATACAGTACCAGCTTAAAATAGAGATAAATTGAATTGCATTCAATTCCGGATGGTGTATCATCAAAATAACAAATGCCTGTAACAATAAATTTTGAATAACTTAGTCAAACCCTAATGTGTCATAACCTGAAAACACAAAAACTTGAAATTACGGTAACCCTAGTTGTAAACAGTACAGGGTTACAGTTGCTGGTCTGGAACTATACAGACTGAAATCTGCTCCGGCTGATAGGAGTACGACTGCTATACGAATTCACACGAATCTATAATTTATTTATTTATTTCCCTGGACAACAGCCTTAACTGCTATGATCTGATCTTATTAAGCTGAGACAACAAATTTGAGTCAAAAAGGGGTGACGCCCAGCTAGGGCAGATCCTATGGAATTTATTTTAGAAATTTTGCTTGACTCGGTAGTTTTGTAAACTCTGAAAATAAATGGTGGTTTCTTGCAAACCCTGATTTTTTGACTCCCTGTAAATTTCTCTGTCAAATAAACCTCTAAAACTGAATCTTCTGATTCTGATAAGCACCAATGTGATCCCTTGATGGAATCTTCTTTTAGGTATGAGGGGTTTTGTCCTCAGGGCCTTTCACTGGAGTGTTTTCATCCTCTGTGATGAACAGTTGAACAATAGCTGCTGAAGCGTGAAAAGGGTTTTGGAATTGATTGAATGATTATGATTTTCTTACTCCTCACCCAACCTTTTTATAATTATCTTATTCCTCCAAACCCTAAAATAATTAAAATTATTCTAATTTCATATTCACCTTTTTCTTCCTTATAATAATAATAATAATAATAATAATAACTTTTATTTTTCCCTCTTGGCCTTTTAATTAATTATTTTTGGCCCCACTCAGTTATTAATATTGATTAAGTGTCCCCTTTTAAGTTGTAATTATAAAGTGACATTGGAGAACCACTTAAAACATTATAATTAAATTTTTCTTTTTTTTATTTAAAAAAGGTGACAAAGTTCATTCTCTGTAAATATCATGAAGAGGTGTTTCTTGGTCCCAATATGGGTGTTAAAAATTGCCTAGAAAAGACAATAAAGCTGCAGGTAACTAATAAACTACAAGATATCCCTTTGATCGCAATCACCCACAAACTATATTCCTCTACCTGCTTTTGTATGGTGAGTTGGTAAGCCATGTTTTTATTTCCCAGATTCTCATGGTGAATGGGAAAATTGTGTTTACCTTTTTTGATGTTGGATTCAACCCACAGCTTGAAGATGTTGTATAACATTTGGTGAGGGTGTTTGAGGCTGCTCAAGTTGTGAAATCCACCACTTCTGCAGCTGACTTGGGTGTTCAGGGTTTGCAGTAACACACCCTTTTCTTATAATCGACTTCAAAGTTGCAATTCTTGGTCATGAAAATATGCTCCTAGTCCCAGATCAGTGATTTCGGAGGAAAGTTTCTTGTATTTGATATTAGGTGTCTTAATTTGTTTTAGGAGTTTCCATATTTATGCAAGACAATGACAACAGAAACCAAGAGAATCTGGAAGAGGAGTTTTGTCAAAGATTTGTCAAGCACAATGCTGAATGAAGAGAAGAGACGGTGTGTTTAACAAAGGGAAAGTATGCAGGAAAAAATGTGCCCAAGATTGCCCAAGGAAAGAGAGCATGCCCTAGGTTTCTCACATAATTCATAGTAGGCTGTGTTGGAAACCAGAACACATTTGCAAATAGTTGGAATTGTAGATGCTCACAAACCTGCAAGGAATTTTCTGGCAGTTCGCTAAATTATCCATGAATTTTCAAAGAACATTAGGTGTCCTAATTGTGCAGGATATACTGCATGACCTACAGAGAAGTGAAAATTTACCTAGTTGTGTAAACACCAAAAAATCCTCCTTAGATGGACCATGAAGTTTCAGACAAAAGTTCTCATTGGATGGACATCTGTAAAAATGAGTATCTGAAAAATGTTCTGATGAGCCCCTGTAAACAAGAAACTGAAAAATTGATTTGAGCATCTAGAAAAATTGATCTTTGCATCTAGAAAAACTGAACTTGGTATCTTGAAAAGCTGAATTGGGCTCCATGATTCAACTAAGATCTTGGCGGGGGGTCAAACATGTATCTGTTTAAAAAAAATAATTTGGGAATCTAGAAAAACTGAACTTGGTATCTTGAAAGGCTGAATTGGGCTCCATGATTCAACCATGATCTTGGTGGGGGGTCACATATGTATCTGTTTAGAAAAAATGATCTGGGCATCTAGAAAAACTGAACTTGGTATCTTGAAAAGCTGAAATGGGCTCCATGATTCAACCATGATCTTGGTGGGGGGTCAAACATGTATCTGTTAGGTTATGACCACAGGATTTTGAGACAAAACACTAAATACTACAGCTTGCTCGTTTCTCATGCTGGTTTTCTGCTGGAGACTGGAGGTATTTTTTATTAATTAAGTTTTATCAAGCTACTAAAATCCGCTCCATTTGGTAGGTGTCTACCCAATTAAAAAATCACGTAAGCAACAATTGAAGTCCTCTTCGCCATTTTGTACACACGTCTAGGAGTAGGGTCATACTGGCCTGTCGCATGGAAGAGGGTGCCCATTCAATGTCCATTCCATAGGAATCACTCTCTTCAACCCCACAGCCGCTACTGCCTCGAGAATGGAATAATTTTCAGAATGACTTTGTGCCTCCAATACTCTGTAATTCAGTGAATTCTTGCTGCTGCTAAATGAAATCAAGAAGCTGGGATCAACATTGCATTTCAACTCTTACATTCTCCTTACAAAAGCCAGAATTTATTTCTTACATATTTTGCTATTGAAGACTGCAATGCAAGTCTATGCTAATGCTGTTCCTATCATAAGAAAGTGATCCAAAAGCATCACAAAACTCTGCTGATATCACACAATATGATTAGTCTCGACTCTTACTTATAGAGTACTAGTACTTCTGTCTAATCACACAATATATAAATGATACACTGAAACAATATATCACTACAGTTTATTTTTTATTTTTATGTTATTTCTTATTTTTTTAGGTTCTATTTTCTTTTTTTAATTTTTTGAAGGGGACGAGTACCCGTGGGGGACAAGAGAGGGAACACACACTATCGGTAAGGGACACAGACTTTGGTAAAGGTCAGCCCAGTCAGTGGGCTGCCCATGCCACATGGTGCCATTTTACTGGGTCAAAAATTTATCTCCAGATTGCTGCGCTGCCATCGCCAGCCTCTCATCTATCCTGACTGTGCGATATTTGAACATGCAACCTGCAGCCTACCAGTGGCATAGCCTTCTAACCTGTGTCTTCGTGTTTTTTTTGAATATAATCTGTCACACGTTCATGTTGTGGTTAAGTGCTTATTAAGCTTTGCACAAAGAAAAGACAGCTTATTCAACAAGCTTGCCATACTTGTAGACACAAAAGCCCTCCCATATATTTGGACACACCCTTTTATATTGACTTATTGCAAAAGTGCCCTATCCTTTATTTAATTTTCTAAAAGTCTTTAGATTTACGTAGTTTTTTTTGGTTTGTTTTAATTTAGTTTCCTATAATAGATTTATGTTTTCTTCTCATCGAGGGAGACACGCCTCTGACCCTCCTAGACTCAAATGCGTCTTTAGTAAGGGAGATGGGTATGGAGACGTCTCTTGTGCTTCGAGATGCCCATCTGAGTCTTGGGACACCATACATCTTGTCTCTTTCTTGTCAAAGGTTTCTATTGCAAAAATTGTAAAAAAAAACCTAATTTGTGTGGCCCCCACCTATCACTAACCCTAAATGCTAACTACTCGCAATATTGTGAAAGAACAAATTTTGACACGGAAAGAGCATAAAGTAGAAAAGCACAAAACATACAATATTCAATAGGAAAATAGGATGGCTTTGTGAAAAGGGTAGATATAATTGTGAATGCCAAAGGGTTTGGACTTTGAGAGGGAAAAATGCAAGGCGTCAAGCACAAGATAACAACCATCACCTACATTGCCTTTTTTGAAGTGATGGCATTCACTGTTCTGTGAATATCTATTTAACTAGGCTTTTTGGATTCATAGCAAAGCATTTCCCTAAGCAAGAAGCTCGTTTCTTAGGGTACAAGTACTCCCATTTCCATCCACTGCTAAAAATTATGTTTGATTGGTTTCATGTAGTAAAATAAGAAAATAATACCCAAACTAAGTCTAGGTTTGTTTAAACTTTTCTATGTAACACTAGGGGTTATGGGTTTCTATATTTAAAAAAAATATCATTTATTAAATATAATGTATACTGTTATGTTATAAACTTTTATATTTTTTTGAGATAGGTATTTGTTTTTGATCGGAGCTCCAACTGGTTTATGACACAATCAGGGCCCCGTGTTACAACCCCTCTAGTTGCACTTAGAATAATGTAGTAATTTTTTTTTTAAATTACTTAACATTCATTCCACGAAAACAAACTCAACAACTTACCCAATCATAAACTTTAGACAATAACATTTCCAAAATTCAAATGCCGATTGTAATATAACTTTTTACAACTGCAAGGAAAGTAAATACATTAGGACTTAGCCACAGTTGGTCCACCAAAACAACTATTGTTCAAGTATATACCAATGAAATACAATTACATTTTTACTAGGCCTTCATATTTAATATAATAATAGATACCAAGTCCTTTGGAGCTCGAGTTGAACCAACTCGTGTATCGTTGATAATGTCAAGTGTAGTCTCCAAGTAAGTACTGCAGTGGGGAGGGAGAGCATCATCCGAGCGCTTTTTCACACTAACATGGGCCAACGATTCCTTGCACAAACTCCTATCAGGGAATGGCCCTCCTTTTACGAATAGATAGATAGAACGGTGCGGGAATTTAGAGAACAAGCAAGTACGCAAGTGTGCATGATTTTTAAAACTAAACATGTAGTGTATCATAAAAATCCGTTTCTATTGCAAGATATCGCACTGACATATAAATTATACATAACAAAAGATAATGTCTTACTATACATTATATAACCACAAGATTCATATTAATTACGTCCTCTTAGCAATCATATCACATCACATGATAAACATAAGAGTAAACAAAATAAACATTTATTCCATCAATGCATGAATGCATCATAGATTATTATTTAATTCATACAAGAAATAATCCCTACAGTTTATACTATTTGGTTAAAATTCATATTAAAGTGCAAATTTTCAACTATTACAATAAGATCCAAACAATTACACCCCATGATATCTCATTTTATCATAGTTTGGTGTTCTAAGGCATACCTACTAGTTTTTTCACAATTAGTCATACAAAGTAGTTAAAAATACATGAAAAACATAAGCTTTTATTTAAGCATACATTATAACAAAGCAAGTCATACAAACACATAAAAGACTAATTTAACATTCATTTACTTTCAAGGTTGTGTGCACGCATAAATGATATCCTATCAACTGTTACAACACATATTGATCAAGTAATAACCAACACATATTTAATCAGTCAATGTAGGTGAGAGTCTAGCCAGACAATTACAATATGTACCATCTGGGCATATACATTTACACTGAAGTATCCTATGATATCTCATAATATCATAGCTCATTGTGTCTGAGCACTCTACTCAAACAAGATCCAACAATTTTACATTATAATTATTAAACAAGCAAGTACAGGATTATATCACGCAAGATACACCCTAGATTATACTGCACAATAATAATCAGATGAAAATACAATCTCTAGCCACGCATCACAATGCACTATTTTATTCTAGAAATGTCTAATCACTTGCACATAAAATACTCTCACAAAATATATTGCATACAAGTTTTCATCTTACATGACGCTACTAAATTTGATCCTGTCGACATGTTTGCATAACATTACTGTGCTACATATATTCTATTTGTCTCTACTAGCATTCTAAGCAAAGCCAATATAAATTTAGATCATATATTTATATCAAGGATATAGTATTAATCATACAAAAGTATAATAACATTACCAACGAAATGTCTAACTTTGCTTTAGTTTATCCAAAACATAGCGATATTCTTAAAACTATAAAACTCTAAGCACAACTATCATATGAAAATGGCTTAGAAGGAAAAATAGTCACATCTCAAATCACTGATTGATTAATGCTCACCAATTAATCTGACATAGATTAGAGGGTCTAAATAAAGTTTGAGAATCAATTGTCTTATATAATCTTAATCTTATGAATTGAATATAATGATTGTCTTTAAAAATTTGTTTATATTTACTCTTAATTAATAATTCTTCAACATAATTAACTCTTTATTGCTTTAACCCAATTGATAAATATTTATTTGACATTATTCATAGGTATTCGTTTACAGAGTATGACTAAATAATGTAAAGCTCTTAAATGAAATAGATTGCAAATTTGTCTTTTTAGCCACTTCTGTAGCTATATTTTTACTATTTCTTTCAAACCAGGTAAACAGATCATTCCAACATTGATTACTGATCAAGGGCAATACTAAAACTCTCATAAGGTTCTCATGATAATCATGCTCATTTTTTTTTTTAAATGACACTCTCGTGCTAACCGTAATATATAAATCTGAGGCAAAAATAAAGTTCCACCAAACATTCGGTTTTGCATTAAAGAAGAAACATAGATTTCTTTGCAAACTTTCATTCCTTCTCTGGAATATACACGATGCATCCATTATAAATATTATTATTTTAATAAAGTCGTACTTCTTATATAAGATACATTGCTCCAGTTCCAAAAAGAACTCGGCGTTTCTATTTAAAGACTTAGCTTTTTTTTATTTGACTCCACTTTTGATAAAATGCAGTCCAATTTTATATTTAGAACACAATAAATAAGGAAGGCAGAAAGTTGTAGGTTCGATCCCTGCCTGAAACACATTCATTAAAAGGTGTTGCTTGTTTATGTAGGACGTAGTTGATAAGGTGAAGCGCTGTTGACATGTATAAAATACAGCCATCAAAGGTAAAACACAACGTCAATAAGTTTATTAAAACTCAAAGAAAATAAGTGAGACACAATCCACTTTATATATAAAACACGTCCTTCTAAAATGGAATGCTAACTTATTTTTGAAATGCAACAAAGAGAATTTGGAATGCATGCCTATAATTATAAAGCACTGCCAGCATATGTGGAGCATAGGCGTAAAAGATAGAACGCAGGTCTCATAAAATTAATACGCAACACTATGTAAGTGGGATGCAAACCAAAATTGATACGCAGCCTAATAGAAGTATGACACAAGCCAAACATAGTGGAACGTTGGTCTAAATAATTGGGACGTAGGTCTATGTAATTAAAACTTTGACCATAATAAATATAAAATGCTGATTATATAAGCTATTCGCTGATATATAAAGGGATAGGATGCAGACCAATTATTTATCTCTGTAATATAAATCAATTCCATTTACACAGAAATATAATTACAAAACCCACCTCTAAAATGCTTCCAAGCCGAGCAAATAAAACTGAAGTTCTTTCTACTTTTGCTGCCTATCTTCCTCCTTTATCCTTTCCCTCCGTGTTTCTATGTCCTCTTAAATTTCAACAACTTTCTTTATAAAACTAATCGTCTCTATATATGCTGCGTCCCATCTCTTGCATGCTAAATTTCCCTTAGCTTGCCCCACCATGCGTAGCATCAAACTTTTCTACTAGGTGCAATTATCCTTAACTCAACTTTCTTAATTAATATTTTAAACATTTAATTTGTTTGTTTTAAAACACTACGTCATATTTCCCTATGTTATCTCAACATAAGACTTGGTTGACTTAATTAAATAAAGATATCTAATTTCACTTTCAATGCAATCTCATGCATGTTTTAAAAAGACTAAATTTAGCTCAACTTACTCTAAGTTAGCCTTCTAGGATATTTCAATTTTTTTGAAAACAATTAAAATAAAGGTAGTTATTTATTTAACCAAGGGATAGATAGATTTCTAATTGTTTTCAAAATAAAATAATTGAATAATTAATTATTATTCACTTATAGCAATTAAATATCTATTTTTCTGATTTATTTTCGAAAATCAAGACAATTAAAAGAATCTAATGTACTCAAAACTAAATCCACATACAAATATAATCATAAACAATATTTCTTTAACTATGCACTAACATTTTATGCATATCACATTTAAAATCTAATATGTGCGTGTGTAGGGTCACTAGTAATTCCTCTTCATCCCTCTAATCGTCCCATCTAGTCCATCCTCTCTGATGATGTTTTTCCTCATCAAGCTCTGAGGGTAGGATCAATCTTGCATCCACTTCACAACAAGTAGGTAGTTAGTCTGAGTCATTATAAATATCAATCAATGATGCAAAATTAATAAATACATATCCACAATGTACATAATAATAAAATACCACTGTCACATCATGTATACTAATCAACAATATCACTGTCCCATTATAGTTTATGTAAAAAAGCTCAAATCAAAGCAATAAAAATCATACTAATCCACGGATTCAAAGGTTATAAATTATAGGGTGAAATCGAGATGTAACAACCCAAATCTACAAGTGATCATCTATTACAAGTAAAAGATTTACCAACAATGACCACAACTTGCTCGAGAATACTAACAATAGACACAATTGGCCAAGAATACCAACGATCGGCTACAAGTGGCCCAAGAATAGCAACGATCAACCACATCCAGCATCTGATACTATATTGAGATTTGAACTTGGGTGGTGCTTGAAACAACCAAGTCATTTTACCAACTCACATATCTCATTCGATTGTCATAAAATTATTATTAATATAAGCTTGTTATTGAATTATAATATATATATATATAGCGATATGTCTAGTAAACAATGTATGTCCACTAATAGACACTCAAAATACAACCAAGGGTTTACACAAAGTAAGTACAAAGTCTACCACCAATCTAAAAGTTCGGTAAGAGAGCAATACTATCAAAGGGTTTTCCAAAGCACAACTACCAACACAACCAAAACAACATGGCAACAAGATAAACAACTAACAATTAGGCAAAGATAGCCTAGATCCACATCGACATAATCACCACTTTGTTTAGAGGATCTCTGTTCAGAATAGTAAGCATTTTGTAATGTCCCCAAATGGGACGATTCAACCAAAAAGGGGTTTCCCTTGAAATCCACAATTTTAAAATTTTGAATTAAGTAAAATCAACAAACCCTGGCTGCTGTAATTGCACCTCCAAACTAATTAACTCCAATTCATCTTGAAATAAATAATAAATAAAACTTTGTGAATTTGGCCACCAATGGCTCTTATCGCAATGAAGAAAGAGCTTGAAATGAATGTTTCAATCCTCCAAACCCTAGTGCCACATTCGCTGAATTGAAGTCCTTTCCCACTCTAATCTCTACTCAAGCTCAGTGCAATCCAATAATATTCAGAAAATTACTGTAATAGTTAAATCAGAGAGAAACTCTTGCAAATCTGCCCTCAACAAATATTATTTTCTACGAACAGCTGAAAACTTAAAAAATTCATAACTCCAATATTTGGAATTACGATGCAAATGAGAGCTTGATCACAAAAATAATGCAATGAAGAAAGAGCTTAAAATGAATGTTTCAATCCTCCAAACCCTAGTGCCACATTCGCTAGCAAAGGTGGCGTCAAAAGACACCTTTTGTAGAATAAACAATTCCAAATTTGTCCTTTCCCACTCTAATTTCTACTCAAGCTCAGTCCAATCCAATCTCCAATATTCAAAAAATTATTGTAATAATTAAATCAGAGCAAATTAAATAATTAATTTATATTGGTTCTTTGAAACTAATAATTAAAGTGATAAAAATCACTTTTCAAGCAATTTATTAATTATAAAACCCTTTAGAATAATTATTAAAATTACTTTAATTTTTCATATGGTTAGAACCACTTTTCGGTAATTCGAATAATAATCCAAGATAGTTTTATTTTAATAATTAATTAAATTGCTTTATATTTTTGAATGATTAAAATCACTATTCGGACAATTTTATTAATTATTAAAATTATATGAAAAGGGGACATCACATTTTCAGCATTCCCTTGGCCTTCAGGTCTCAAAAGATTCTCAACAGATCGTTCCAACAGATTTTGTCGTCCACAAAGGGGGCACTTCATCATGGACAGGAAACTCCATCAATATTTGGAATTACGATGCTAACAATGATTGCCTTGCATATTGTTGTTCTCTGTTTGAGCAATAAATGTGGAGAGTCACTCTTCAATAGCAGTTGGATGGGGTTTGGGTGGTTGGGGGGCAGTGGGCTGGTGGACTATAATGTTTGTGAGTGCGTTCACTTTTAATTACAACCTTAAATTTGACGTCCATTGCATTGTCACTTAGAAGTTTTCCTTTTTACTTGGAGAAGTTAATTGAAAAATCGGAATATCTTGGCCATATGGTGGAGTTTGGAGCCACCTTTTTTTCTGGAAAGATTGTTTTGAGCTTGACACATTGGTGTGGTTAGATTGACATGATCTGTCACCAGCCAGTGGGAAATTTGCAAAGGAGGTAATGAAATTAATAATTATGGTATGTGAAAAATCCAATATAAGGGTCTTGAGATTGATATCTCCCGGCATTTTTCAGATAGAGTATTTAAGATAATTGTACTAGTTGATTGAAACCTGTTACTAGTTTCTTGTACATTTGATTCAGTAAGATTATCCAGCTGGTTAGGAAGAGAGCCACCATCTGGGAGAGGTCTGCCACCCAATGAGGAGAAATGAAAGCTTGGCACAACTGATCCAGCTGCTTCTTTAACTCTTGTCATGTGCATTGGAAGATGAAGCTAACTTGTCACTCTGTTCAATGCTTTTGAAATCAGAGTGTAAAGCATCCAGGATACTTTCATTGTCTATTGCAGTTGGGAAATCAATGTCTTGCTCGCTTTCATCTTTGCCAACTAAATTAGGGTCATGATTGTTACACTGGAAGAAGTAAGCTTCCCTGATAAGATCCCATTCATATTCAGAGATGAGCACATTCGTAGTGGTGGACTGAAGTACCTGCCAATCATTTGATGGGCCGTATCTAGGAAAACCACCTGTGTCAATTAGGTAGTTAGCTAAGACCTTCATCATGTCAGACCTGAGGAACTGCTCCAGTTCGGCTTTAGGCACCTTCAATTGCAAGGTAACCTGCACATCCAAGATTCTGATAGTGATTTCACTAGATAACCCAGCAAGTTCTCTACCCTTTCCGTGAAAAACATCCATGTTTCTTTCTTTCCAAATGAACCAAAACATTTCAGTAGACATTAGTAACCTTAATTTCATGAAAAACAACAAACGTTTCTTCTCGTGGTAGCTATAACTAAACAAAATATTAAACCCAGTAATATAGCATAGGTTTTCAACTGAGTATTAGATGGGCTGTACTTGATTCTAATCTCATCCCATGCCACCAATCTAACATGATCAAACAAGTCATCAAAATCTTTGATACCCTTGGCACACGAAAAACAAGCAGGGCACCCCCTCAAGTTAGCAACAAAGGAATTGTTGTATTGAACGTTCCACCAAATGGATCTAAAACCCTGACACCTAGTGCTGTTCCTGTTGAAAGGTGGCTGCTTAACCACCAGGGGTGTAACCTCTTCCCAAGCTTTTCACATAGATGCAAAAATAGGAGAGCCAATTGTCTTGACAGAGAAGGAACCAAACATTATTTCTGAAGTATGTGACCCTTTTAACTGAGGCTTACCCTTAAGGATCCCATTCACGATGATGTTTCTAACCAGAACTTTCCATGGTTCATAACCTCGAATAACTCCAAAATTCCACTTGACAGCTAGGGACAAACCTTTGAGTTTCAAATTCTTACTACCAAGGCCCCCTAATTTTTTGGGCTTACAACACACTTTCCAAGCTACTGCATCTCTTTTTGCTGCCTCTACCATCTGACTACAAGAAATCCCTAACCATTTTATCCATCTTATCAAACTTAGAGTTACAAAAAAGCTGATAGGAAGAGAAGTAAATGGTGAAAGAGGAGAGGAATTTTTGACAAACTTGTATTCAGGGGAGCAAGTGTCCTTGACGTTTAGTGACTTTTATTAATCCTATCAAAATTCCAGTTCCACATATCCTTAAAAGAGGGTATTAGGGCAAAGGTATGCACAAATACCTCACCATTTTATATTGTCCACACCAAGACCACCCCAAAGGGAGAATCCAGTCCGGTGGCGATTCCTCTCAATCAAGTAAAAGAGATTTTTGCACTGAAATGTTTGGCCTAAATGCTCTGCAATAAATCCCATTCTAAGAGAAATTTGCTCATAGTTATCTTCCTCAAGAACAAGAAGGGGGGTTGTATCATCAAAGTTATCTACATATTTTATTTTAATTTGGAGCCTATGACCTTTTATTACATTTTTGTTTATCTTTAAATTCAAATTAGATTCTAATTTTTTATTTTAAATTTGTTTATACATCTAATTTTCTAAGGTAAAAAAGTTTAAAACAGCTATAAAAATATAAAATAATATTCTTTTATTTATTATTTTTATTCAATTCTAAATTCTAAATGGTATTAGTCAATATTTTTAATATTTCTAATTATTTTTTTGGGTAGAATGTTTGGAGGTGGCAAAGAAGGCCTTTTCTTGCTATGCGAGTATTGTGATTGCACTTGAGGGCCAAATAAATTGGTGGGACAACAACTATCCCGAATGAAAAATGGTTCACTTTTTCGCTTATATGGGAAAGGTTTAACGAAACTTTCCTGAATGAAAAATGGTATGAAGCTATGAGGGCACAAGAATGGGATGAACATATTGTGCCTCAATTAGAGAATCAGGGAAACTAGAACTAGAGGCAAATTAGAGATGTGAAGCAATTGGCACATGATAGGAGATTTTCTCATAAGAATCCACACGTTAGCAGTGGGCCAAACCCCATGGGACACTTGTTTGATCTGCAAGGTTGATATGT
This sequence comes from Torreya grandis, assembly GCA_037957365.1. Classification (NCBI taxonomy): domain Eukaryota; kingdom Viridiplantae; phylum Streptophyta; class Pinopsida; order Cupressales; family Taxaceae; genus Torreya; species Torreya grandis. The sequence continues at coordinate 1,894,753 of JARHVA010000497.1, forward strand.
AGTATTTTCAACTATAATTTTTTACCTAGCGAGAAATCGACGAGAAACTGCAAAATTCACGAGTCAAGGGGCCAAGGGAGAAACTCACGTGGCGAGTTTGCAGTAGCAAATGTAGACTTGCGAGTCCATACTGCAAACTTCCCTACTGCTGCGCAATAACATTCAGCCCTAGAAAATGTCTTTTTCCACTTTTTGCATTCAATTTTATTATGCTTTTGGCTCTGTTAAAACACATTTGATCATTTTTCCATTGTTGTGAAGTGATTTATTGGATTCGAAGAATTTAGATAGGGGTTCGAGTTTATTTTATGCATTTATATAGTTTTTAACTTGCAAAAACTTGTCAAGTTTTATCGAGTATTTTGCCGAGTCTTGAATCCGAGCCAAAATTTTGGGCTGCTAAGTTCTTTGTTGAGTACAATTTTTTAAAAATATGGATTCAACAATGGCACACTTCTTTTATGCAAATGGCATAACATTTAATGTTGCTCGCTCACCTTATTATGTGAAGATGGTCTGTGCTATTAGGGATGGACCTATAAGTTTTACCTCATATTTGGAAAGAGGCGAAGCCCGAATGTCTACCGCACACATCAATTCAAATTCAACATTTATTCAATAAGAGAATGTACATTATACAAAGAAGTGATCTAGATTTTGGGAGTCAAATCTGATCTTCATTATCTCCTATAATCTTTCATTCTATCTCTTATGTCTCTCACAATCCTGTCTTTTACGATCTCTCTCCTAATATCTCTCAACAATCCTAGAATCTCTCCTAAAGACTAGAGAGGTGAGTTGTGACAATCACAATTCACTTATAATTATTCTCACACAATAATAAACTAACTAGTTTATTTACTCACATACATATTAAATCACCCATTACATGTGAGTACTAAACAAGATATTCCTAACATTTCCTCCTTAGTGCAAACATGGGGAGAGAAACCACATGGATTAAATATCTCTATATTGCCCTCACAAGTTTAACTTAGCAGGTGTCGGGTTCGCTTGATAATGCATTCGATTTTACAAAAAAAGAGATCACAAGATTTATTGAAAATTGCCTTCATAGGCTTATTTAAAGGACACAGACGACAATGAAAACACTATAATAAAAAAATTACACAGCTTTTTTTTTTTTTTTTGACACTTCTACAATAACACTTTAAAAATGACACATTGACTCTTTTTAATGACTTTGATGATGTTATTAACTAACCTAGATGCTTAACAACTTTTAATAATTAATTACGAAATCTAATTAAATGCTTGACTCAAGAAACTCTTAAATCTTATTGATTTTAAACTTAAAAAAAAAAAAAAAAACTTTATTAAAATACTAAATACAAAACAATTTATAAAGAAACCTAAAAAACTACAAACTCAGTAAAGACAATAATAAAATAAACTCTAAACATATAAAACAAAACTAAACCTAATACCACTAAAAACTTAAAACAAGATTTAAAAAACTAAAACTTTAAAACATAAACTATAAAAAAACATAATACTAAAAAAAAAAAAAAAGAAAAAACTTAAAACTTTGACTAAATCAATTACCTAAATACATTTAGCAATTGCGAAACTCATTGACCAATGCAAATAAACAATGGTTTGGCAGTACAGAAGGGCGATCTCTCCATGGAATATCATTCTTCACAAAACAAGTACAAAATGCAGATAACAAGATTAAAAGCCAAACACCGAGTTGTTGATGAATGCAAAGAAGAGTCTAAGTTGAATTTGTTCCAAATAGAGGAGGGTCTATCGTGGGTAACAATATTGTAGATATTAGTTATTAATCCTAGGTGTCTAGCTTAGGTGTCTTGCATTTCGGCTTATTCAATAAGCTTTCCATTCCCGTAGAAATAAGAAGAGTCATTGGGAAAGGTGAATTGATTAGTCTTTTTTGGCTTTAAATTGTAATGTTTGCTTCCTTTCCAATTTGAATCATGAAATACAATTTCATTGTCATTCCGTCAATATTTTTTTCAACCTGTCATTGGTATCAGGGTCTTCTCCATAGCCGTACGGCCTGCATACTACAATTTGCTTTCAATAACTTTGAACTTGACTTTGGCGTCATATCATCTGCACTCAACCCTGCGTGGACTTATCGTGGACCTCACGCAACCTGCCTATTGTCATATGGTGTATTCTGTCGTTTGACGTTTACTGTATAATGCATTCACTACAACTTTGGCGTCAACAATAGGGTTGCGTATTTGACACTGCATTTTTTTTTCCAGCATTAAAAAAAAACCTGCGTCTTACTCCCTTGGATTGCGTGGTACTTTGGACTGTGTGGTATTTTTTTAAAAGGAGTGCAGAATTGAAAGGAGCCGTATATATTCTTTTATTCCAATATTGGAATTTTGTCCACATGAGACAACTTGAAGGAGAGAAGGTATAATTTTAAGTTTTTTAATTAAAAAGCAAATTCTTTTTTTAGATATTTTTTTTTCAGATTTTGAAAATTTAAATTTGAAAGCATTTAAAATTTGATTTTTTTTTTTAATTGCTTTGAGGCAAGCTACTCTAAGCGAATTTGAGAAAATAACAACCAAATTATGTAATTCAAAGAGAAATAAGGAGAGTTACTCTTTTTACCCATTCGTCTATGTCGAAAAACGTAAATCCGAAAATCAAGAAAAATCGAGTATATTGATGTATGAGGTTTTTTTTTTAAACCTGTGTTAATGACAAAATGAATACTTTTTAATACCTTTGCGTATATATAAAAGGGGACCATTTTGGAGTGATAAGGAATCGATTGGGGTTAAACAAAAACTCAAAACCTCCAAAAACTCAAACAAAAACTCAAAACCATGCATTCCATCAAATCCATTGTTGGTACTATCTTGACTGGCAAAGACAGTTGGCTAGAATGGTTTCGACAAGTGGAGAACACACTCATTTTCAACGATCTGTGGTTCAATATTTGTGATGAGACAACACAACTAGTTGAACCAACAGGTAATGCAAATGATATTCAGAGAAGGAAGCAAAAAAACGGTAAGGCTTTGGCCTTGATGAGGGCATTAGTGGACAAAGATGTGTTTCATCATATACAGGTGTGGAATACACCATGGGAAGCATATCATAAATTGAAAGACCTATATGACTCCCATTTAGAGTTGGAATTCATTTAGTTGCAGTTGAAACTATTTAACCTAGAGTTGAAAGATGGTGATGTGATGAGATTGGCTTCAGAGATATGTGCTATCAAACATGATGTTGAAGCAACAGGGGTCAAAATCAACATATACATGACTGCATTCATAAAAGCCTCTCTTTTCAACTATTCAATCTATTTGGAGTCTCTACAAGCAAGCAATCAGTTGAAGACTCACATTTGCCCAGTTGCTTGAAAAGATGGTAGAAAGAGAAAAGGCCTTTGGAAGGAAAATATAAACCATATCAGGGGAAAGCGTGTGCTATGTCAAAACAAATCCTTCCAAACCATCAAACAAGCTCACGTCTACCAAAAATGAAGGTAATAACAAGTACAAGAACAAGTACAAGGGAAAATGTGGCAAAAATTTAAATCATGGTGGTCAAAATAAAAAACAGAACCTCTATTGTGAATGGTGTGAGAGAAAAGTAGCTATGAGACTCACGAATGTAGGACTCCATGGGAGAAAATCGATGCATACCATAAAAAAAAAGAGGGAAATTTAAAGAAACAGCCAAAATAGTCAAACTTAGCCCAATTCACCAATGAATGTGGGTTTTAGATACTGGTGCCACTGAACATATGACTTTTCGAAAAGACTTCTTTGAGTACATTGAAGAAAGTTGTGGCTCAGTATATCTTGCAGATAGATCAAGTCTGCAACCACAGGGAAGAGGTACAATTTGACTCAAGTGTCCAAGGGTTCTAAACTACAAACTTGAGAATGTTCTCTACCTTTCTGAATTGAAACAAAACTTGTTGTCTCTAGTGCTAATAAGACAACAAGGCCATTTCATTTTGTTGGATAATGGTGATGTCACAATCAGGAGAAAAAGGGATAATGCAGTGGTTTTGACTGGATATGAGGGAGGAAAACTACTCAAACTGAAGGGTGAGCCATCAAATTCAAGGAATTATGCTCATCTCGTGGAAGACAGAATGTCTCCAAACATTTTGTGGCATGCTCGATTTGGGCACACTCACTATAAAACATTCGTTTATTGCAAAATAATGGTGTTGTTGGCATGCCTACATTGCCCGCAAAATCAGATGAGAAGTGTGAAGCTTGCATCTTGGCTAAACATGCAAGAGAATCGTTTCCGAAGTCACAGTGGAAAGTAGACAGAAAACTGCAACGTGTTCAGTCAGACTTGTGTTCTCTTCCAATTCTCTCTGTTGGTGGTTATAAGTACTTCATGTTGTTCATTGATCACTACAACAGGTTGACATGGATATACTTTTTGAAAAAGAAATCATAAGCTTTCCATACTTTCAAAAAGTTTCGAACAATGATTGAAAATGAAGCATAAATCCTCATTGAGACACTCATGATAGATAATAATGGTGAATTCACATCAAAGAAGTTTGAATCCTATCTTGAGCAAAACAAGATCAAACACGATCTCATAGTTCCTCACACTCCACAACAAAATGGAATAGTTGAAAGAATGAACATAACTATGATGAATATGGTTCGTGCAATGTTGTACTTCAAAGGGGTAAATCTGCACTTTTGAGTCGATGCAGCTAAAACAATAGTATACTTTTGCAACATATCACCATCAATAGCTCTTGAATCAAAGACTCCGTATGAGATGTGGCGTGGTTATCTCCTTTTAGTGCGACATCTTCGGATTTTCGGATCCACTTGTTACGCATTGATTCCAAAGGAGAAGAGAAACAAATTGGACCACATAAGTCGAAAATGCATCCATTTGGGATATTTTGATCCCTCCAAGGCATTTAGGGTATACGACGAGAAAGAGAAGTTTCTTGTCACAAGAGAAGTTGTCTTTTGTGAAACTGCAAAGGACAAAGTGCATATTGATCAACGGATGAGTCGACTAGACAAAAATGCAAAGTTTGATGTCTACAAAGAGAGTGATTTGAATGTTTAGGACAGTGAGTGGGGGACACAGAGTTGGGAATCTATTGATTTTCTATTGTCTTCTATACATGAGCTTGAAACTCCTCCTGAAGGAGAAAGTGAAACTTCATCAGATATTGAACAGGGGCCAACAGAACAGAGCATAGATAGTGAAGGAACTTCGGAAGATGAACTCGAAGCACTTGCAACACAGAAAAAGATGCTTAAGTGGGCCACTCAAACATTGAAAGATGTGAGGCTTGATGAAGTTGGGAAAACAGGCACTCGAAGTGCTCATGCAACCTCATCTCACTCAGACAAGTCTATTGATGAAATTTAGGGCATGATTGGAAAACACACATTGGATGATTCTCAAGAGGAACTCAATGTTGCGTTTGATTCAGAACCAACAATTTTCAAACAAGCTGAGAAGCTTGACTCTTGGAGAAAAGCAATGAAAGATGAATATAATTCACTGGTGAAAAATGGGATTTGGAATTTGGTTGATCCACCATATGGTTGCAAATCGATTGGCTGCAAATGGGTCTATCGCAACAAATACAAGGCAGACAGTTCACTTGACAAGCACAAAGCAAAGCTTGTCGCAAAGGGATATGCTCAAAAAGAGGGAATTGACTACAATGAAACCTTTGCACCTATAGCAAAATGGACTACCATTACGACCATGTTGGCTCTGGCAGCTCACAACGGATGGAAAGTTCACTAAATGGATGTCAAAATTGCATTTCTGAATGGAGACCTCAGGGACACTGTGTACATGACACAACCTGACGGTTTTGTAGTAAAGAGTCAAGAGCACAAGGTGTGCAAACTGAAAAAATTGTTGTATGGTTTGAAACAAGCCCCTCGAGCATGGTACAAAAAACTAGCTGAGCACCTCATGAACATGAACTTCAAATGTTTTGAGTTTGAAGATGCAACTCTTTTCATCAAAACAGTTGACAAAATAGTTGTATTAGTGGTGGTGTATGTTGACGATTTGCCCATCATAGGGAGCAATGAACAGTACATTACAAAATTCAAATCAAAGTTGATAAAAATCTTTGAAATGACTTATTTGGATTATTTTCATTACTATTTGGGTATTGAAGTAATTCAAAAACCAAAGTATTTTTTCATCACTCAGCAGAAGTACGTTGGTGACATTCTGAGCAAATTAAGAATGAAAGATTGTAAGCCTCTCAGCATGTCCATTGAACAGAATCTCAAATTGACATCTGAAGATTCAATAGATTTGTTTGATGCCACTAAATAAAGACAACGCATTGGAAGTTTGATTTATGTGACTACCACTCGACCAAATATATCATATGCAGTGGGTGTCCTCTCAAGATTCATGCAACAACCCAGGTAGAGTCATTGGGTAGCAGCAAAAAGGGTTCTCAGATATCTCAAAGGCACACAACATTTTGGGCTCAAATACTTCAAGGCAGGAGACTTGAAACTGGTTGGGTATTCAGATTTCGACTATGTTGGTGATCATGAAGATGAAAAGTCCACCTCGAGTTTTCTAATGAATTTGGAAACAATAGTTGTTAGTTGGAAATCCAAGAAGTAATCAGTGCCGGCAATTTCTTCAGCAGAAGCAGAATATATGGATGCTTGAGAGGCAACTAGAGAGATTTTGTGGCTCAGAAGGGTTCTTTCAGATTTGCAAGAGCAACAGGGTTTGTCAACACCTCTCATGGTTGACAACACTTCTGCAATCCAGATGGCAAAGAATCCAATCTTTCATGACCGAACGAAGCATATCAATACCAAATTTCATTTGATTCGGCATTATGTGAAAGATGGCAGTGTCAAGTTGCAACATTGCCCGACAATAGAGCAACCAACAGAGATCCTGACAAAGGGGTTTGGATGAGAAAAATTCGAAAAGTTCAGAGGAATGCTTCGTCTGACAAAGACCCTTATAGATTAAGGTGGGGATATAACAATATTGTAGATATTAATTATTAATCCTAGGTGTCTAGCTTAGGTGTCTTGCATTTCGTCTTATTCAATAAACTTTTCATTCCCGTAGGAATAGGAAGAGTCATTGAGAATTTGAATTGATTAGTCTTTGTATTTAAATTGTAATGTTTGCTTGCTTTCCAATTTGAATCATGAAATACAATTTCATTGTCATTTCGTCAATATTCTTTCCCCCTGTCATCGTGTAGGAGGATAAGTTAGATTGTATGGAGCCCGATCCAACGAACGCGACCAATGGAATGCAAACTTGTCAAATAGAGATCCAAATTTGGGTTTAATGCAAAGACACATTTAGATCCGAATTGGTTACATTATTTTTATTTATGTTTCCTTGAGAACATGAACTTTTCGTGTGATGTTTGATGTGGCAAAATTCAATGAAATCGCGTTCCAATGTCGTATGGTTTTTCGAAATCCAACCAAACCAAATTTGATGCGACTCCGGAAAAATGCAGGATGCCGAATACAAACATACATAAAAAATCGTTGCACCGTGGAGTTCCAAATCCAGTGCAAATCTCAACAAGTCAAACCTTATGCACAGAGTTAAAGCCCTGGTAAGATTTGATAAATGTGATCCCTAGGTGCATTTTACAATCAAGAAAATGTTGCATAAACCTGTACATCCTTGTACGGCTGGATCCAAGATAGGTGCCCAAATCAATAAAGGAACAAACCCTCATACAACATCAAAACTTTAAAAAATCATATATATATATATATATATATATATATATATATATAATTTTGATTTTTGGGTATGAAATTACAAACAATACGGAGATAAAAACTATAGGCAGAATGAACATAATGGAAGCTTGAACTCATACAACAATAGAACTTAAAAAAATCAGATATATATTGTTTATTTTGATTTTTGGGTATGAAACTATGAACAATATGGAAATAAAAACTCTGGGCAGAATGAACATAATGGAAGCTTGAAGAAGATGCAGATGAATGGTGCATGTCAAGTGGTTTCGCTCCAAGGTTCGTGGTATCTGTTAGCACTGTTGACGAAGTTCAAGAAGGGTGAATGGACGAACAAAGGGGTTGCACGAGGTCCGTGGTATCCAACTAGCCTTTGTTCGCATTATTTGACAAGAAACTTTGAGCGGACAGAAAACTATTCTCAGAGAGACCTGCGATGAAACTTGCTCTAATACCAGATGTAAGTTTTACCCGATATCTAGAAAGAGGCAAAACCCCAATGTGCAGCACACAAATCAATTTAAATTCAACATTTATTCAACAAGAGAATGTACATTATATAGATAAGTGATCTCCTGGATTTTGGGAGTCAAATCTCATCTTCATATCTCCCACAATGTCTCATTCTATTCCCTAAATCTCTCACAATCCTATCTTCTACAATCTCTCTTCTAATATCTCTCAACAATCCTAGAATCTCTCATAAAGACTAGAGAGGTGAGTTGTGACAATAACAACTCACGTACAATTATTTTCACACATTAATAAACTATCTAGTTTATCTACTCACATATATTAAACTACCCCTTACATGTGAGTAGTACTAAACAAGATATTCCTAACAGGACCCACATAGTACAAACCACTTGGGAATAAGAAACTTCATATGACTCTTATTGACAAAAAAAATATCACGAAAGCAAAAAACTGCATCAATCAAAAGAACATGGTCAACAATAGGGTGCAACGTTGTGATGGATGGTTGGATTAATACCAATTTCATTTCCACTTCTAAATTATATGATAACTTCCATGTGCCCTTTTTTTTTAAGGGCAATTGTTTGTTCAGGGAAATAGAAAATTGCAATATTCCTTTAGAAACCACTATGTTATGCCATTGAAGAGGTGGGAGCATCACATGTCCATGTTAATGTTGCCATCCCAGTTTTTACAAAAAAGATACATGTATTTTGGATGGCATGTTGTGTGCATATGTTGAATGATGTACTCAAAAGATATTGGCAGGTTTTAGTGGATCTTTGGGCCCATTGAAAATGATAGAACAATACAAATGTTTATATGTAATTATCACCACGCACAAGCCTTTTTTTTAGAAATTTACCAAGGGGGATCTCTTCAAACTTGTTAATATATAGTTTGTTTCTTTCTTTATACTTCTTGAGTGTCTTTATGTGGTCAAAGGGGATTTATGATCCCACTATAGTTAGTGATGCAGGTCATCTTGGAGGCAATTTGTGTAAATGGTGTAGTTGAGGTGAAATGGATGGGTCCTTGATGACCAGTTTTGGGTCAATGTTGAATTTGTGGTTGACTTTATCGAGCCCATATGTGAGGTAATCCATTGTTGCAGATTTAGACAAGCCATATTTTGGGGTGATTTATGAATAAATTGATTATTGGTATGAATTAATAAAATAAATAACAAACGTAGAGATTTCTATCCATATGTTTTGATAGAGGAAAAAATATGTGGGCTATGGAACACACTTAACACACCTCTTACATGTGGCTGCCTATGCTTTAAATCCAAAGTAGCACAATATATAATTTACCAAGAAGAGGCCTCCTTGTAAATATCAAGGTAATGAAGAGATTTTGTGCTGTGATGAGGAAAAATTATGGCCAAGGAGAGAATGCTTCTATTATCATGATTTATCGGACAAAGTTTAAACGTGGATGCGGTGAGTTTTCTAGCGTGGAAGTCTTTTATGATAGGCATTGGAAGAAATACCCAATAGAGAGTTTGTGATACCATGGTAGTGAAGCATTTTAATTGCCATCACATACAATACAATTACTCGCACAAGTACCCATTTCTTTAGCATGTGAGAGGAGTTGGAACATTTATGGGTACATTTGTTCATTGAAGAGAAATCGACTATGGTTATAACGTGTATAAATTGGTCTACAACTATAGCGTGCTTCAATTTTTGTAGTATAGATCTAGGATATAGGGAGGGTCCTTTGTTAAAATAGGACTTAATTCCACCCAATGGAGAAACTCCAACCTTGGAGGACGATGTGGTTGGGGTAAATGGCTTCAATGAATTTTCCCTAGTTGGATTTCCTACAGAGGAGCCAAAGCTTGATAGATGAAATATCTAGATAGCAACCTGACAGAGGACTTGGAGATGGATGACATAGTCGATGCGGGAATTGAACTTGATCCATTAGATGAGATGTGAAAGAACATTGAATATGGATCACTATGTTTTTTTGACATTTATTGACATTTCAATATGTAGTCTTGGTTAAGCGTTGTTGCTTTGAAACTTGAGTTTATGACATGATTTTGAATATTAAATTATAATTAATCTTTACTTTATTTGGCATCTAATTTGTGTACTTTAAAATGTTAATTTTTATGCATTTTATATTTGTTTTCTGGTTTACCAAATTTTATTGTCTATATATATATATATATATATATATTCCTGGCATCTCCAAAGACTCATCTCCCATTTTTTTGAAAAATGTTGTACCTGTCCATGTCTTCCATATTGGTACTTGTCTCTGTCTCTTGGGAATACTGTTCTCATACTATTTTCGTAGAGTAGATTTTTTCTTTATTATTATTTTTGATCGAGTTACACATGGGATTATATGGCCCTGCAGCCAACCAGCACAAGTGCTAGCAGCCAGTTTGAAATGACCGCAACCATTGCCAGTCAAATGGATGCAACCAGCCCTTCTTTGGGGCCAGTCAAACATATGCAACCAGCTGCAATTCAAACAGCTGTAACCAGTAAGCGCCTTTCGAGATTTGAACCTAGGTGGGCAGGGGTGTACTCAGCCCCTTTTATTACCAACTCACCCAGCTCTCGTTGGCTAGACTTGTTCTTTATTAATGTTATATCTCAACTTATTCCTTTTCACTCAAATTTCTCGTATGTCAAGAGTCCTAACAATGTTGAAATGTATTGGGCTCATTTAACAACTCACTTGGCTCTTGTCGGCTAGAATTATTCTTTATTATTGTTATATGCTTAACTTATTCTTTTTCACTCAACTTTCTCGTATGTCTAGAGTGCTAACAATGGTGAAATGCATTGGGCTCATTTTAAGTCTGCCCATCCTGAAATCAAAAAAGAGGGGCAATGGGTAAGCAAAACATGTTCAAAGCATTCTTTGTAGTGAGAATTTGAAGGACAATTATTTTTGTGTGGATTATTGGGTGGTGCAGTTTATGATGCAGAATATGCAAAGAAACAAAGAAGGCTTTCGAACTGATTAGCCCCAGTGAGGAAACTCATGTAGCTGAGAACGGTGTGTTAGATTCTCATGCCTCTCAATCTCCCAAACTTTCAATACTAAGAAAGTGCAATCCCTCCATTACATATTTGTTTGACGATGATGATAGAGATAAAATGGACACTCCTTATTTCCTTGACATAGTGCATGCCATCAATATCAGTTTTGAAGGGTAGAAGCCTTCCTCTTATGACAAAGGTTGCACCACCCTTTTTGACCTAGATAAGATAAATGTAGAAAAATATCTTGCACCTATGAAAATTGAGTGGGGAAAAGAGGGATGCACAATCATCGTGGATGGATGGACAAATGCCGGGAGTTGGCCTTTATTGAACATCATCGTTTCTTGCCCTACGAGTTCGTATTTCTTTAGGGATATTGATTGTATAGAGGGGGATATTGATTGTATTCTTCGGGATAAGAATGCCACCTATTGGACAGAGGTATTGTCTACACCAATAGAGGAGGATGGCCTATCATATGCTGTTTAGGTCACAAATGTATCTCCAATATGTAAGGTTGTCGGTTTATTGGCGCAATAGAATGATGGGTGTATTTACTGGACACTTCGTTGCATTAATGAACAATGTTCAATTGGTTTACTCCTTACATTCCAGATGGAAGACATATTCCAATGTTCATATGTGCCACCAGTAGGCACAGCTGCATCGAGCCTATGCAAAGGTTGAGCTATTAAGACCTTGAGATCCATGCTTTGCTATTTTCTTCTTAAGAGATTGTTTAAGGTGCCTGGTGCACCAAGCGCCACGGTTTTCAGTGAGATATGGTCAAATTGGAGGCTCTCCTATCATGGGTGGTAAGGATTTCAAGAAATTAATTCTGGATTATGCATTTTGGTTTAAGGTTAAATTCAATATTGATGCTTTGGAGCTCTTAGTAGATGCCATCTGTTAAGACACAGTTTTTTGCTTCTGGGAAATTTATTAGCACTGATTGCATGTGTAAGCGGATAAAAAGAATTTCAGGTAGGTGCCTTGGATATTACTTGCAGATGAAAGCAAAGATATGTAGCAGATAGAATCACCTGAACACACACTTTACACATGCGGATTCATATATGATACTTAGAAAACAAAGAAGATGCACCCTTTTGGTGATGGAGAGGTGTTATGTGGTTTAATGCAATCTGTGAATATATATCAAGGTGGGGAGGATGCAATGGCCATTAAAGAGAAATTTCTCCACTTTGTCTGCAACCTTACTGTATTTGCATCCATGGATGCAAAAGACCTAGATGAACATAAAGAATCCCATTGATCAAGGAACATTTTATGCTATATATTTCAGAAAGCTAAAGAGGCATGTTGTACATTTGCTTTCTCAAGTGGCAAGTTCATCTACTTGTGAGAGGTACTGGAGCACTCATGGTTTTATTCAAAGAGCAAAGATAAACCTTTTGAAATCAAAGAGAGCAGAATATTCAGTTCCAATGCATATCATTCTTTGATTGACATCACGTCAAGATTATGGCTATATGGAGGGGCCTTCTAGATGATGAGTTGTGAAACCGGAGGACACTAGTTTAAATGGGCAGTCTTGCAGACGGGCTTCCATAGTTGATTTTGTTGGTGATCTTGACCTGCTAACTAATACAGATATTGAGATTGAGCAATTGATGCATGATGATGTTGGGGATGAGAATCGCTCCACATTAGATTTTGAAGTTATCTGTCTTGAGATTTGCATTCTTACTTGTCCTTATTCATGCCTCTTATAGTGCTTTTGTGTTGATGTCATTTGATTGGCAGCATGTTTTGGTAAACAATGTAGAAGAACCTTTGAGGACAGTAAAGCTTGGACAAAAGAGTGTTGGATTTAATACATGTAGCCTTTGTGGACCCATGAAGAATTTAAATTTTCGATACTACGTTTTATTTTTTTTGGTTGTTAACTTTTCATCAACCATGGGGTTATTCTTGTTATTGAACAAATTTTATTCTTTTGTTAAATTTTATTGGTTTAAGGCTATGGTTGAAAATGAGTTTGGAAGAAGGATAAAGATGCTTTGTTTGGATAACAGTGGAGAATTTTCTTGACTTGTTGGTTTTTGTAAGAAGGATACAAAGGCAGTTTTCAATTTCTTGTACAACTCAGAAAAATGGGTTGTGGGATGTAGAAGCCGGATGATTAGTGGAGGTGGTAAGATGGATGCTGCAGAAAAGGGCTGTTATGAATATGTATTGGATGGCAACAGTGCATATTGAGGTCTATTTTGTAAATATGAGTCTTCAAATCCTGTGAGAGGAATTACACCCAAAGAAGATTGGATCAGAAGAAAACTGCACGAGGCCATTTGAATATTTTTGGTTCTATTGCATATGCGATGATTCTGAAAGAAAAACACATGGTAAGTTAGATCCCGAGTTGAAGAAACTTCTATTTATTGGCTACAGTGAACTATCGCATGCCTTTGGCTGACCAGTGTTATCAGTAACAAGGTTATTGCCAATTATGATGTGTTTGTAGATGAACTGTTACTATTCCATGCTGATAGGGGTTCGAGATGATAAATGTTTGCAGCTTGGAGGATGAATGGGAAGGCCTAGGAGGACAGGAAGAAAGCAGTTGAGCATGTCATTTATGCTTTAATGATGGTTATTCTTAATTATTTTGAAAATGCGTTCATATGAGGACGTCAGAGGATGAATGGGAATAGGTTATAAGGATTGTGCATTATGTTCATGAAAATGGAACTTGGGGTTTGCTTGAACTTCTTGTAGGTAAAGAACACATTGGGTGTAGATGGGTGCACAAGACAGGACATGACATGCATGATAGGTACGAAGTGATGTTAGTAACAAAAAGTTTCCGTTTAGTGTTACAGAACAGCATTGATTTTCTGCAATTCGTGAATATCATATTAGTTTTGGTCATAGTTGTGAGATTTGTTTGGAGGTTGTTTCAAATGGGATGTGAAGGGTATACATGAATCATCCGCTTCCCACAACAAAAATCTTAAATGGGAGTATATATGCATCATCCGCTTGGTTGCAGGCAAAGGGCATCTTGTATGAAGGTTGGTGAAAAATCTATGGATGAAATGGGCCCCAAGGGCCTGGATTGAAATTGATGGACAACTTGTAGGATCTAGATTCAGGATAAGTCCTGATCCAAATGTTTTTGTCAAAAGCAAAGGAGGTGACAGAGATTTTAGTGGTGTATGTCATCACCCTATGTCACAAGGTTCGGTGATTTTTTCGGATAAAATTCAAAATTTACCGATTTTTATTCGGCCATAAAAAAATTGCAAAAGTTTGTCGTATTTTTTAGGTCTGCATTTTTCTGCGTCTATGTCTGTATCTGTCTGTGTTTTTGTGCATTGTGAATTTCTACCGAGGACCTCAGCCCCCTAACAACTCCTCCACTGCCCTTTCACAGATTTCACCTCGGCTACCCCCTGATTATACAAAACCCTTACAGCCCTATGGGTATAAAACTTACGCGCAGCACCTAACGGACCCTCAACACTCTTCACTCAGTCTGCGGGGTTCGCTACGTGCTCATATTACTTCTTGTTGTCTCCGCTGCAAATAGAAAGTTCAAGTTTTATATGTCCCATGCAATCGAGTATGACCAATAGGTAAAATCTGATTTATATGTTGCTTTTGACATGACTATTTTAGGCATCCTATATTATTTCTTTGGGATAGAGTTCTGGCAAATTGAAGAATACTAAATTTTACTTCCAAAGTTGAGAATGGTCGATTGCAGGCCATTTTCTGTACTGATGGAAGTTGGGCTGAACATATCAGCCAGTATTTCCTCAAATCTAACAAACAAGTCAATGTATAAACACTTGGTGGGAAGTTTGATACACCAGAGTTGTGTTATGGAATCGTCTGATATCCAGGTACACGACAACTCCAAAAGCAGAAGTGGAACATTGGAATGCTGAAAAAGAGAGTTTCGAGGTATATATATGTAACTTTGGACTTTGGCATCCTGTAGAGTAAAACCAAAAATTTTGGGTCGCAGGATCTGTTGAAGATAGGAATCTACAACTGGTTATATTTCAAGTCTTATTAGTTCAGGTGCTACAAAGCAGCAACAAGAACGACTTTTGAGGCCTTGTGGTTGAGGAGATTGCTTAGAGATTTACAGGTAAAACAGTGACATGTATTTGTTCTTTGCCATGACTAAAGTGTTTTGGAATTGGCATGGTCCTGTATTTCATGCACAAGCAAAATATCTGTAAGTGCTTTACGACTATTTTCATTGATTTGTTGAAAGTGGTGAAACCAAGCCTGTAGTATTGCACAATTCAGGAGCAGACTGCTATTTTTTTTCACCAAGCCGCTCAGGCCGATTAAGATTTTAAAGAATTAGAGATAAGCTTGGTTGAATTTCTCATACAACCATTAGGAAAAGGTAATAGGATATTAGTGTAAGACAAATTAATGGTCATATAGTTATGCCAATAGGTGTAACCTACAACAGCATCTGGGGGTGGTGGCCATGGAGTGTAGTAGTGTGAGATGTCGATAAAAATGGCGGACCTTAAATTTGACGTCCATTTATTCGTCACAGAAAAAAAATTGTTCTTGCTTGGAGAAGGCAATAAAAAAATTATGATATCTTGTGCATATGATGGATTTTGGAACCTGTTTTGTTTTCCCAGAAAGATTTTTTCGAGACCGATGCAGTGGTGCAACTAGATTGAGACCGTCCATCACCTGTCAGCAGGGAATTTTCATAGAAGGTGATGCAGTTGTTAATTAATGTGAAACCCTTCAATGGGCCAAACTATGTGACTTATCCAAGATAAGTGTCTCGAGATTGATACATATCAGCATATTTCAGATAGATGTATTTAATATATCTATACTAGTCTTATATTTCTCGGTATCAATTATCTTATTTTAAGAGTAGGCTTTTGAATAAATGGACCTTATTTATGTCATAAGAGTTGATATTTAGGTAGACTTTTAGGTGGTTAAGACTCCCCATCTTTGTCCATGTCATATTGTACTCTTGTTATTATTATCAGATGGTGTGATTCTCCATTGTTTATTTCTCGTCTTTTGTAACACAAGACAATTGTCAACGGTGTTTATCTCCAACCAAAATCTAAGCAAAAATCTAAATTTGGCTCTTGTTCTTGCGTATTTGAATCCTAGTCTGGTAATTGACAAGTTTTTTCTTCCTATGCCATCCAAGCTGCATTAACTGCATTGTTTTATTCTCGCCTTGTTATTGTCATCGATATTAAAATCATCAGGAGGAAGAATTTTGCTTCGATTGTTTCTTTCATTTCTCCTCCCAATAGAGCTTGTGCTTACTTTCTGATTTTTTTTGGCAATAGTTGTATTTTCCTTGCTTGGAACTGTCCCAAGGGATTATCATATTTATCCTACGCTTATGTTCTACTATGGTGATACGCTTATCTTTTATTTGGTTATATGTTGAAGAGGTCCATTGTTTCATCTGGTTTCCCTCAGCAATACTGCTTCATTCCCCCCTGAAATTATGAAATATTGTGTAAAAAATAGTTGGAATTTTAAAATCCGTGACCACAATTTGTTTAGTAGACAACAAATGACAATTCTTTTAATAAATTAAAGAACTACGGATTGTTTAAATCTAGCATGCAAAGAAGAAAGCTAGTCTCTCTCTCTTAGTTGAATGTTCACATACTTATTTGTTCCTACCCCTTAACTTTTTTCTTTCTTTTCATTATATTCATTATAAGGGTTTATCATTTACGTTATTTAGCATTCTATATACGGTGGGAACCAACACCTTAAAAGGTTTGGATAACATTAAAACCCGCCTTTTGTTCCTTGGCTGCCAATGTCTCGTGAGTATACATTCTTAAAAAACATTATTTGAACATTTCCAGGTCATCCTGCAGGAGCTTTTTTCGTTTTGGGAAACACCATATATTTTAAATAGGATGCTCATTGTGTGTTTCGGTTGCCTTGCTTTTCTAGGTTGTGTCAAATATGGTGGACAGAACTAATTTCAGAACATAGAAAGGGAGGCTGTCCTGTTTGTGACAGATTTTGGGTGCCTGTAGGTGCTGGCTAACCCTCTTCCAGTCTGATTTGGAATGAAGCAAGATTTTTTTAGCTCGAGGCATCCTTCAGAATGCTAAACAAAATTGGAGATGTGAGTCTATAGAAAATGGAGACTATTTGTGTAAACGAGTAAAATTTAATTATGAAAGGTCCTTCATAAGTTAGCCTGCAATGTTATTTTTTGCTGATAAGACGAATCTAGGGAAGTGATACAGAATTTCTAGGATTGGACATCTTTCACAAGTCTACCTTTGTGTCTTATTTTTCTGCAGTGACGTTCTACAGGCTAACTAAAATTTCTTTTCTAAACATCCGGTGTCATTTCTGGCCATTTACAGGCACAAGCCATTCATTTCTAAATTCTGAATTGAAAAATTTAATGAAGCACAAATAAATGTTTTTTCCTCTTAAATTCATAGTTGTTACGTAGTTCTTTCGAATGCTAATCTGTATAGGAAAGAAAATGCATTTGATTAAATTTGATTGGATGCCTTTCTTTTAAGTCTACCTCTATGTCTTACTTTTCTGCAGTGGCGTTCATCAGAGTAATTTAAATTTCTTTCCTAAACATTCAGTGTCTTTTCTGGCCATTTACAGGCACAAGCCATTAATTTTCTAAATTCCTATTTGAAAAATTTAATGAAACACAATTAATTCTTTTTTCTCTTTATTTTATAGCTGCTGTGTAGTTCTTTCGTATGCTAATATGTATGGGAAAGAAATTTCTTACATTACAAGCGAATTTAATTGGTAGGCTCTCACGGAAGCCATGTTTGGTGAAGTTAAATCTCCATCGATGAAAATTTTACCAATGCTTAAGATTAAACAACATACAACTTCAAGGAATTGAAAATAAACACGAGTTAAATGGAAACATCCAAGTCTTTAAGAAGCTAGGTCTGAAAGGTGCTGGTCAGACATTGCATTTTTTTGGCAACTTGTGTTTCTGTTGCTCAGGAAGGACTTGACTTTCACACCCTGATTGTTCATGTGCCTCTCAAAGTGGATGGCACTTTTGTTACTAAAAGTATTTGGAAAGCTTTGGAAGTCCATCAAGCCCTGGCTGGTGTTGAAACGAGATAAATTTCGCAATGAGTTTTTTTTCAACACCCATTTCAACTTCCATGGTGTTTTCCTGTTATCAACTTCCATGGTGTTCCTTTTACTGAAGTTCCTTGGGTAAAAGCCCTTAGATTTTTCAAAAAGGGCATACACACCATTGCTGATTTTTTCATTAGATGCTACAAAACTTGGTATTCTTGTTAGGACCTCAAGGCCAAGTATAGTTTCAATAGTGAAGACTTTTGAGTCTCTTAGTGAAATCTAATTGGTGGTTCCTGATGATGCTCTTCACAAAATTGGTTTCAAAGCTTCGCAACATGGTGGAGGAATTGGAGATGGCATGAGGATACTCCCTTGCTTCGGTTGAAACTCTGTCTTGGTTATCAACAACGCTCTCCCAAGTTGGTGCTTTATGGGATGCGTAATAAGCATTGGAATCTCAATGTTTATGCATTAGCTTGATTTAGGAGATTCCCATTTGTTTTTGCGTTTGTAAAGTTTAGGAGATTTCTCATTGTTTGGTCGGCCATCATTGAGCTCCAGAAGGCTCAACTTTCTTGGTGTACTCTGTAACAAGGGCTTTCGTTTGGCAATATATTATTGCATATTGGTATTCCCAATCCCAAATGCCATGCTCGTGGGCAACATGAGGCACTTAAAACACATTTTTTGGCTTGTCCGTGCCTAACAAGCTTGGATATGCGTTCACTCCTTCAACTGTGATTTACTTTGGAGCATATTCTTATTGAGAGGGTTTCCCTCCCTTCCAAATTTCAAGCAAATATGACATTTCTTTTGCCTTGAAAGTATTAGTTTTGTTTTTTAAAGACAAATTATGTTTTTAATCTTGGAGATTTGGAAAAAAAACATATTATTACTAATAGAATATGTGCACCATCAAATACTATGCTACAAACAGAGGAGGCACTCTTGTGAGGTTGAGCACCACCACACCCTGATTCGTTGTTGGGTGAAACCCCTTGTGTGGTTCGCATGGTTTGACCTAACTCTCTCCAACATAGCTCTCTGAGTCAAGGGTAGGGACATAGAGCCTAGTGGAGCTTGACGACGTTCTCCAAATTACTTCGCTTTTTCTACTTTTGGCATCCATAGGCAATCATTGCTTGTAGTCGGTCATGGAGGTTGCTCTTCTCCCACAAATTGGATATGCACTGAGTGGTGTGGCCCCTCTATAAGTCGAGTTCCCATAGTCGGCCTTGAAAATCTCTTAGTGGAGGCAAAATATTAAAGAAGAAAAAGAAAATGAAGAACATAGAGGATGGGAGCCAGTACTTGATATTGTGGATCTAGTCGGAGGCGTTGGGGGGGGTGATAATCTTGATGGTCATCCATCAGTGAGTTTGGTGGTGCATGCGGTCTAATACTCATCGTCGTTTTTATATTTGTTTGTGGATAGTGGCACTTTGATACTTGTTAGTTTGTAATAAAGTTTGTAGTTTTTATGTGGCCATGGGAGTTCGTTATACTTCTTAGACTGTTTTCTTAATGTGAATTTTCAGGGTGTGATCCCTTGCCACTTACCTTTTTGATTGGGCTTGTACTTGTGCTTAATTTTTAACGAATGTGATTGCATGTTTTCAATTTTAAAAAAGCCACCAAGACCCCATTCAACATCAATACAAATATTTGCATTAGAATAGGGTTTTTAGATTGTGCATGGAATGAGTTTGATGTATTGGGTAGGGAAATCTTGCCAAGGCAAGAAGAGCACAAACTCTTTTTTTTTTTTTTAAACGTTTTTAATGGTTATTTTATTATAAACATTATCATAAAGGTTATGATGAATGTGATGTATAAACTCTTCTTAAGAATGTTTCTACACTAGAAATTATGGTGTTGCAATAATTCTATAATTATATTTGAAAATAATAAAAAAATATATTATCAATACAAGTTGCTTCTTGAATTTGAATACAAACACGAACATGATGACGTCCTTATACTCTCCCATCATAGAGGAAATTCAATCATTTTTTTTATCAAGATTTTTTTTGATATTTAATGATTTCTTGTATTTTCTTTTTGTATAAAAGAATACTTGTTAAATTGGAAATTTGGATTAGTTGCTAACGATGCATTCAAATGATTGTTTTAAAGTCATTTAGGAATATTTTCATGCCTAGTTTTTTTTTTTACCAATGTTTTTGAAGTTAAATCGATGGAAAAATTATGCGACCAATCAAGTTTTTATAAATTAAATTAGCAATAATTTCCTCCAATGAATCAAAAAGTTGTGCGCACATCACCAAGGACCTTGCTAGATTTATATTGATGAAAATAAGCTACCACCAATTATGTTTTTAAGTAAATTAGCAAGAATTTCCTTCGATCAATCAAAAAGTTGTCTCACTAAGAATTGCGATTTAGTCTTGGTGTGGATTTATATTTACAAGTGACAAGATTTAAGTTAATGGTTTTAACATTCAATTATTTGATCATGGTATTTGTGACACATCCTCATTTGTAAGAAGTAATTTCATTGATGCATGCGAGTCACAATGCACAATTAAAAGCATTGAAAAGTTTCAAGACTAACCGTCATCACAAACATTGTGAATAGGATAATTTTCAATGTAAGGCACCTTGTAGTCCTTTGTCAGGGGAATCCTTGAAGGAACTTACGTCGATGAAAGTCCTCTGCTAGATGTATCTTGTAAAAGTGATAATTCACCCATTTGGTATCAATTTTCCAGTGATTCGGGGAAGGATGCTCGACTCGAATCAAGTTTCATCTCATACAAAGTTATTCTTCGTTAAAGGCTATATTTTACATAGCACATGCATTGGTAAGGGACTAATTCGATTAATGATTTGCACACTGCATTGAGTGTGCAATTGATTAATGGTATTTGTAGTCATAATATGTTTGTACTTGAATTCTAATAGAATTGACTCTTTTTGAATGCTTTGGGAAGTTGGAATTGGCGTGTTGGAAATATAAACAAAACTTGAAGTCATAAACCATGAATTTAAATAACCATTGATTAACAAATAGAAAACAAAAACAAAGATGGACACGAGCTTTTAACTCGGAAACACAAGTGTAGGGAAATTGGTTGAAAGTGGCAATAGCTTAGCTTCTTTGATAATATTAAAACAAAAGATTTTTTATGAAGATATCAATAGAACAATTACGTCAAACTCTCAGTGGTTTATTCACTCAACTCCTCTTTGCATCTTCCTTTTACAACCAACTAAACACAACTCTTTTTCTCACTCATTCTGAAATTAGATTTGTGCCTCCTATTTATCATGCTCCAATCAGTGTCATTTTGTGTATGAAAGAACTTTCGAACTTACTAAAATTGGAAAGAGAGTCATTTTGTCATTATTTTATTTGTACAATTAATTCCGGTAAAACCCTTGCTTGATGTAGACCGGTGGTTACAAAACCGTCCCAACAAGGACCATGCAATGTCCCCTTTTTCAAAATAAATAAAAACAAGGTGAAGACCTTTAGCCTAATTTTTTTTGGGCAAAGGAATGGTAATTGAAGAAATTTATTTTAATAATTAATTAGAGTTGCTTGAATAATGATTTTAATCATTTATTATTTTAAGACAATTTTAATTGATTATTAGAATAATGGAACTATCATGATTAATTATTTAAATTAAATAAAAAATAGTTTTTACCACTCAAAAAATTAAGGTAATTTAAGTAAATAATTGGAAAGCATTTTCAATTAATTAATTTCTTATAAAGTGATTTTTATTGCTCTTGCAAAAAGAGTAATTTAATTAATTAATTATTAGATTATTTGCTCCATAAATAATTTTAATTACTGTTATTTATTAAAGTGAATTAATTTAATAATTGGAGAAAGAATTGTGATTTTGTCAGCGTTTAAGTTGTTTCAAATTGGGACACCATCTTTTGGAAAGACACACCCCTTGAGAAATGACATTTGGACGATATTAATAATCAACATTTGGTAGGAAGGGGATCATCATTCAATCATGTATTCAAATATATAACCTTGTACAAGCATCATGCTTTACAATTCTCTTAAGGACGAAAATTTTTAATTGTGTAATTCAATTTTAAAGACAAAAACCATTATCATCACGATAACTCAAGGACGAAACCCTTTGAAGAATCACATTATATTATTTGAGATCTAAAAACTTTGAATGTAATTTCATTTTATTATCTAATACATTCAACGTATAAAATCTATATTTATCTTAAACGGATTTTTAAGGATTTCAAATGTTAGTATAATATTCTAATTAAAAATATTACAGTGGTATCAAAACCAAGATCTTGCCAACCTGTGAGGGTTTGTGTTTGTGAATTTGGATGCATAGTCTATGAATCATGGAGTTTGTGAGCGAAGATGAATTGAGAACAAAGCTTTGCATATTGGAGAAAAACTTTGAGCATCCACATTCAAAAAATATTTTGCTTAATATTTTGGATGAAGGGACTAGTTGTTTGTCCATAATAGGACAATTAGATTTGAGGTTTATGTTTTGAGCAATGAATTTTTTGGCGGTTTATTTGGTTAGACCCAAGTTTTTGAGACATTCAAATTTAGATGTGAAACTTGTAGTTATCACTTGTATTAGTGAAATTACAAGGATAACAACTTTGAAACACTCATACAATTATTAGTGCAGGTTTTTATTTTTTTCCTATTTATTAATTAGGGAAATTGTATTTTTTGTGCATACATGGAGTTTTCTTATATTTATGGGATATGCTAGCTTATGTGGTGTGTGTCATAGATGTGTCATGTGTCATAAGAATGTCATAAGTAATTCCTTTGATGGGAGTTATTTCTCTATTCTTAGCACTTTATCACTACCTTTCATGGAGGAGTTACAGTCTATTCTTGGGGTGCCTTGTCCACCTTTTGTAGAATTACTTACGTACTCTCTTATATGTTTTCTTCACTTTGGCCATCTCATGTTAATCAGATTTTGGTTCTCTATTTTGTCTTGTGCAATTTATCTTCTCGTGTTATTTTCAAATTGCTTTAGCATCTATGTGGTGTGCACTTGCTTCATCCCGTGTGATCACGTCTCCTTTGCACTCACATTATTCGAATTCTGGCAACAACTCCAATAACAGTGACAACATTATGAAAGCAATATTTCAGTTGGTGGTGGAAAGTTTTGAAGGTCTTGGTGACATCACAAGTTCTTTTGCTAAGAGGGTCGTTATTTTGAAAACTATGGTAAAAATTAGATCTTGTGTGTTAATGTTGGATCTAAAATGTGATCATCTTATTCTCCACATGTTTGGACATTTCTTTGTTGATGTCCATAAAAATCATACATAAAATGTAGTAATGCAAACCATTATGGCTTTGGTCCTAAATGAGAAAGATGATATTTCACACCAATTATTATCCATACTAATGGTGGGTTTTGAGTAGGAAGCCTCATTAGTTGCACATACACTAGGTAAAAATATTGTTGCTCAATGTTTAGAAAAGTTAAAGCTATATGTGACAATTGAAGGACATGAATATGTGTTTCTAAATGAATAACCAGAAAAAGTGTTAGATGCAGTAGAATCTTCAAGGGAAGAGGAAGAAATCAGTGAACATGAACTAAAGAAAATGCAAGGTAAAGATTTTTTATTGGTAGATGTCTATTTATCTTCTAATGATTGTATGCATGGCAGTGAAGTCACACAAGGTGAAAACAAGGAGCTTGAGTCAAAGAGGACGAAATTGAAGCAAAAAAGGCATCACTTGTATACAAAAAGTTCAAGCTTGAAGAACTTGCATTAACCTTCGAATATCTATTCACTGATTTCAAAACATCCGTACAAAGAGTCATGTGATCGAAGAAAATATTGAAAATCTTGAGGATATAAGGGTTGGAGGTATCTCCACAAACCCTACTTCATCAAGGGAGAACAAATTTTTTATCACTTTAAGGTATGGGAAGGTTTGTAACACTTCAAATTTGTTGCTTCATGCTATGCCATTTAAATTCTGTTGTCTTCATGAGACATGCAAGAAAATGTGATAAAATAAAGGTTATGGTTTGCAATATGAGGCATGAGTACTCCTTGATTTAATTTCACAATTATTGGCACCAAGAGGTATGGGATCCCAGTAATTTTTTGAGTTTTACAGAAGTTCTCAATTCTTATTTTAAATTCTTTGTGGCTGATTCCACGAGAATAAAGAAAGAATCAAAATTGTTTGGGGTATGGAGGAATATAAACATGGACAAGTTGACATGGGAAGGTTGACATACAAAAAGAAGCTGAAAACTATGGTATTCACAAGGTTGGGGGTGTGGAAGACATTTCAACTCATGTCTATTCAACAAAAAAAGATGAGCATTATGATGGCAACCAAAGGTATGTAAACAATTCAAATTTATGGCTTCCACTTATGTTGTCACTATATTTTTGTCATTTTGAACATGTACATGTTTTGGTGATTAGAGATAACTATCCTTTAGTCAAGTTCCAAGGTATATTGGATGGGACCGCAACATTCTCCTTTGACATTGGTTTTGGTTCCGCTGATAAGCATATTCATGAAAGGAGAAATGTGAGTTATAGGGATGAAGATGTGTTGGCAAAGAGAGACAAGCATGTTAATCACAAGCTAAGGTATGAAGGTTTTTTAGATTTATTTTTATCATTACATTATGGTCATCATGGACATGCCAAGATGGATGTTAGATGCTTTAATTTCAATATGGTTGATAAGTTCTTCATTTTATACATCCAAAGAAAATTTATAAGGGATCATACATGGAGTGTAGTGAATTCTAACAATTTTGTGAAAGGCCAATACACACAATTTATGAGTCACTCATTGAAGCCAAATTACAAGCTTGTTGCCATGTAAGTAGTTGTAGTCATTAAGGTGATTTTTTTTCAATTTGAAGCTACTTTTAAGGGATTTTCAATCACATGGTGTGAAGAGAAGTTCAAGGAGAATGTACTACTTCAAAAGACGTTTAATATTACAAGTAAGAAGATTGCAACCATCATCATTTTCGAGTAGCCCAACAACTTGTATACAGTCGTACAAGTAAATTCAATCATACATTGGGATAATCTTTCAATTGTTGATGTTGTTGAAGCATTTTTAGCCAATGTATGGTTGGTTCCAGCCACGATTATCATAATTTTGCATAAGATGATGCATTACTACAATGATGATACTCTCTATTTCACATGTTGCAATGCTAGTGTTTTCTTTGGACAACTATAATTTGGGAAGTTTGATGATGTTTCATTGGTTTACAATGTTGCTTGAAGGAATCCATTGGTGGGGAACACCAAAAACAAGTGTTGGAAGTGTCCTACCATCAAAAGATAGAGGTAAAATAATGGGGACAACAATAAATTTGATTTTTAGTATTGCTGTCCTTTCCATTTCCAGCCAACTCATAACTTTATTTTGCTCTCATACAAGTGGGCTCACAGTTACTTTCAAAATTATTATTTTTGGTTTTTAACATGGTATTTTCAGTCCTTGCATGGTTGTTTTCATTGGTCAACTTGTTGAATGTTACAAGGAGATGTTGGGTTGGTACCAGCTACATCATTTCCATGTTGTTGGCCATGAAAATGATAGGCATAACACTGCTGTTATTAGTTGTGAACAATGATAAGTTTGCACAAAATAAGAGGCAAACATTAATGGAAATGGGTGGAGGAAAGGTTTACCTGAAAGGTATCTTCAAGGCAACGACCAAGGCACCTAGTTGGATGAATTTTCGAGTGTTGTATCTCTATTGTGACTTGTTTTCAGCGCACCCACAATCTGATTCACATCATATATTGAGTGGGACACCTTGCCAAGTCATGAGAGGATATATGAGAACTCAAAGGTTTGGTATTCCAAAACCTTCATTGCATGAGAATAACCAAAAGGGACTGCTACAACACAATGATTGGGGATTCCATCATTTGAATAGAATTCATGAGACGATTGCAAGCAATGGAAGAAAGCTAGTTGTTGTGTTTATAAAACATGATGAATGTGTGATCACAAAAGTATTGTTAAACACTACTTTTTTCTCTAACTTGTTTGTTCCATGTGTAGGTGTGAGAAATGAGACTTTTGATATCAATTGGGATTCACTCTCAATCCACATAGAGCCTCCTTCGTACCTGAATTTGGAAGGTACAACCCTTCTTTCTACTGAAAAGATTAGCGTACCTGGGTTGTGGATTGAAGACAATGGTGCCACTTTGGTAAGGGTTGTTTGGATTTGTTCCATGCCAAGATAGATCGAAATTCAAGCATACAAAAGTTGGCTAAGTAGGAAGATACAAGGCAACTAAGTTTTCAAATGCTTGAGGACAAACAATTTTGGTGAGGGAGGACTGTAAATTCCCATTTTTTAAAATAAAGAAAAACAGGTTGAAGTCCTTTAACCTAATTTTTCCCATAGGCTAAGGGATGGTAATTGGATAAATTTATTTTAATAATTAATTAGAGATGCCCAAATAGTGATTTTAATCATTTGTTATCTTAAGGCAATTTTAATTGATTATTAGAGTAATGAAACTATCATGATTAATTATTTAAATTCCCTGAAAAGTGGTTTTTACCACTCCAAAAATTAAGGTAATTTAAGTAAATAATTGGAAAGTATTTTCAATTAATTAATTGCTCAAAAGTGATTTTTATCACTTACAAATAGAGAAATTTAATTAATTAATTAATTATTAGATTATTTGCCCCAAAAGTAATTTTAATTATTATTTATTGAGAAATTAATTTAATAATTAGAAAATGAATTGTTACTTTGTCGGCCATTGAGTTGTCCCAAATTGGAATGCCACCCTTTGGGAAGACACAACCCTTGGGAAACGATATTTGGAGGGTATTAATAATCAATAATTGGTAGGGAGGGGATCATTATTCAATTATGTATTCAAATATATAACCTTGTACAAGCATCATGCTTTACAATTGCTCTTAAGGACAAAACCCTTTAATTGTGTAACCCGATTTCAAGGATGAAAACCCTTGTCATCACGATAACTTAAGGACGAAACCCATTGAAGATTCACATTATATTATTTGAGATCTGAAAAATTTGAATATAATTTTATTTTATTAGCTAAATTATTATTTCAAGTATAAAATCTATATATATTTTAAACAAATTTCCAAGGATTCCAAATGTTAGTATAATATTCCGATTAAGAATATTATAGACCAATGGTTGTTGAAGAACCCCTTACTGAAACCAATGGGTACACAACCTTACCTATATATAGCAACAATTTCATCACCTAATAATAAATAATAAAATTGAATGTTGCTGACTGATTTTAGTTTGTTTGCTAGTTGGATGATGAAGAGGTTTTATTTCCTTGATCCTTATGGATCATACTTTCTTTCTAGGGGGATTTTGGAGCCACAAAAGCTTAGTCATGGAGGAGATGTGGGACTAATGTTTCCATTCTCTCTTTGAGGTATCATCTTGCTTGCCTTTGGTGTCTTCACTTTAATGTCAACGTGTCAAAATTCTTGTGACTTTTTTTAGTTTCTCACACTTTAAATTGCATTGTTATATTCTCCTACTCCCCTCGATCATCCAAGACAATCTTCTATATAGGGTAGCAATTGTGTTGGGATATGAATAACCGGAAGCACGCAATTGATTACCAAATACAAACAACTTAATATGCGGAATAAACCAGAATCAACAAGTAACTAGAATCCAGAAATAACACATGATATGAGAGACAATACACAACTTGTATTAATACTCATGCAGAAAAGAATACAATAAAGAAGATGCCACTTCTTCTCCACCACCTCTTCAGAGGCTTCCCACACCTTAAGTGAACAGTAATTCTCTCCTCAAACCTCTCTTAGGTCCCAACACCCAACTCAAACACAGAGTTGGTGTTCACCTTATACCTGTGCTCCACGC
The DNA here is from genome assembly GCA_037957365.1 of Torreya grandis. Taxonomy (NCBI): domain Eukaryota; kingdom Viridiplantae; phylum Streptophyta; class Pinopsida; order Cupressales; family Taxaceae; genus Torreya; species Torreya grandis. Next base: position 1,922,998 of record JARHVA010000497.1, read on the forward strand.
ACACCATAAGTGCTCCACACACTCCACAAGTACTCAAACGTATTTCAAGTAGATCTCCCCTTAACCTGCATCAACCTGCACCTCAATAGACCTTACTTATGGAAGGATCTTCTTTGCCTTCCTCTATGCTCTGAGTACACACCTGTACTCCAAGTAGATCTCTCCTGATACTGCTCTCTGTTGTGTTGCTGTCCTCTCTAACTTTGCACACCTGCAAATCAATCTGGTTTTGCACATCTGTGAATCTTGACCTTGCACACACATACACCTGCATATCAATGATTTTACTTACCATGTAGATCTCTTATATAAGCCATGCTCACCTGATGACCAAGATCATACACTCCTGAAGAACTCTGCTGATTTTTCAATCCAGCACCCACCTTGGTACTGTGGCACTAGGAGGAACACACCATTGCTCACCTCACACACAGAAGGAGCTTATAATAATGCTCTCTTACTCTCTAGCACAAGTTTACAATACGACCATGAGTCTAATATATAGATCTCATCCAAACAATAATTAGACATCTAATTACAATAATTAGATCCGCAGCTCTCAGTCTAAAATTAGCTCTAAACATGCAAACACTTGGTTCGTCAACCAACTGCTCGTAATATACTCGCAGTCGAACCACACAGGTGACCGACATCGGTCTCTGTCTGCCTGGGGGTCGCCGACGCCGGCTGATATTGATCGATGTTGGTTGCTCTCCTGCCTTATTCTGCTGACGTCGGTTGGCCTGACCGACGCCGGTGTCTGTGACACTCCGCAACCCTTCTGCAACCTCCTCCATGTCTGCATCAGTGAAGCTTTTAGCTCCACAACCTAACAATCTCCCACTTGGAGATAAACAAATGCACTGTACCTGTACCCCATCTAATCTGTTTCTTGGCTTGTATCCCTCTTCAAGATCAATCCTGAAGACAACCCACCACACACCCTGTGGTGTACCTCCTGTCATCCGAGTACCCTGCTGCATCTGAACCTACAATCCCATGTAGTGAAGTCCTGACCCTGAATAGCATGAATCCCTGCTGCTAGTCTCTCTCAAATCCCTAAGAACTCACTTCTCTGAATTGGCTCCTAACTCTCTGACAGCTCCCACTGCTTGGGAAAACTCAGGTCTATACTAGACCTCATGTGATTTCGGACACTGAACTATCCAGCCCTTGGTGCGCTCTGATTCTGCATCCTGCGTAATGAACCTCGCCAACTTCTGATTCACATCAGCTCCCACTGGAGACAAAATCAACCTGTGATCTCCCATGTCCCCCATGCCAAAGAATTTCGTTGCTCCAAATTATTTATAGCAAACCACTGAACTAATCTTACCCTTAGCTCAGCAAAACCCTGTATGTACACCCCTACTAGCTAGCATACTATCCACATACAACAACAGAATGATGTCATGACTCATCATCCACCTAGTAAGGCAAACCACAGTAGTTACCTGACATTGACTGAAGCCATGCTTCGTCCTCCACTTGTCAAACCCTGTACCACTGTCCTGCAGCTCCCTCAAGACCATATATCTGGCCTTCCGTCTCACGTGTCCGTTCTCTCTATTCTTCAACTAAGGAATCCATTCGTCTTGCAGTGCTAACATACCGACTGACAACCCTACCAAATCTCTCCTCTGGTTCTACATTATAATCCTGCCACGCTCCCACTATTTTCTGGATCCTTCCTGCTCTGCAGTCAGCGACTAGTATAAAAAAGAGGAACAATGAATTTGAGGCTTACTTACGTCTTCAGTCCTCCGTATGGGCGTTTGAGACTCCTTGACAGCTTGCTGTTCACCTAAAATTCGTTATAGTGACCAACCTCGGTCACCACACAGTCTGCATCCGATCGACGTCGGTTTCCATGCGCCTGTCCCTGACTACCAATCTGCCGACGTCGGTGTCTCCTGCTGCCGACGTCGGTCCTCGTGACCGACGTCGGTCTTACATACTGTCGACGTCGATTTTTATGCCGACGCTGGTACATGTGTTTCCTGTGAGTGATGACTTTCTACCCGCGAGCTCCTTTGAATCAATCTCCATGTCCAAACTGCCCTGCTCAGAAGTATCCAGCCCCATCCACTGGTCTCTGTTTGCCATCTCCTCCAAGAACACCAAGGCTTTCCAGTTCTTAAGCCTGTCAAATATGTCTGTCTTCTGCTTAAGAACATGCATCTCCTTCCTGCTCATGTGACCAAGCCTACAAAGCCACGTCTCTGCAACAAAAGAAGAATCAATAATATAAACAAGTAGATAAAGAGTACCTATTTTCTTACCACCAGCTAATTCAAGTGCATTTACTGTGAGAGTTCTTGTGCATCTCTCATCACCCAACCTTTCTGAAGAAATTAGCCATATCTCTAAACCTGGGCCCTGCATGACCTCCTTCAACACTTGTGTGTTGGCTGCTTGCAATTTCAGCTTCACTTCTCCTTTGCCTATTTTATGGCAAGGCTCATCAGCTCCTCTATCTGGGGCTGCATGGAAAGAGGCAACCGAATCTATTATCCAAGATTTAATTTTATCCAAGAAACCTTCCAGAGCATCCTGTGCCACATCCCCTGCAACATCTGCTTTTTTAGTTCCTTCATGCTGATCTTCTACAAACCAACAATTTTCTTTTACCTGCTCTTTCTTTCTATAGGATCGTAAGTGACCATCTGTGCTTTTCAACTCCTCCATTCTTAGCTTACTTTGATCTGCCATTGCTCTACTCCCACTCAATCAGAAACCCCTGAGAGTGACCTGTAACCAAACACAAAACTGCTTCCTGCAACCTTAGCTCTGATACCACGTGTTGGGATATGAATAACCGGAAGCACACAATTGATTACCAAATACAAGCAACTTAATATGCGAAATAAACCAGAATCAACAAGTAACTAGAATTCAGAAATAACACATGATATGAGAGACAATACACAACTTGTATTAATACTCATGCAGAAAAGAATACAATAAAGAAGATGCCACTTCTTCTCCACCACCTCTTCAGAGGCTTCTCACACCTCAAGTGAACAGTAATTCTCTTCTCAAACCTCTCTCTTTTAGGTCCCAACACCCAACTTAAACACAGAGTTGGTGTTCACCTTATCCCTGTGCTCCACGCACACCACAAGTGCTCCACGCACTCTACAAGTACTCAAACGTACTTCAAGTAGATCTCCCCTTAACCTGCATCAACCTGCACCTCAATAGACCTTACTTATGGAAGGTTCTTCCTTGCCTTCCTCTATGCTCTGAGTACACACCTGTACTCCAAGTAGATCTCTCCTGATACTGCTCCCTGTTGTGTTGTTGTCCTCTCTAACTTTGCACACCTGCAAATCAATCTGGTTCTGCACACTTGTGAACCTTGACCTTGCACACACATACACCTGCATATCAATGATCTTACTTACCATGTAGATCTCCTATAGAAGTCATGCTCACCTGATGACCAAGATCATACACTCTTGAAGAACCCTGCTGATTCTCCAATCCATCACCTACCTTGGTACTGTGGCACTAGGAGGAACACATCATTGCTCACCTCACACACAGAAGGAGCTTATAATAATGCTTTCTTACTCTCTAGCACAAGTTTACAATACGACTATGAGTCTAATATATATCTCATCCAAACAATAATTAGACATCTAATTACAATAATTAGATCCGCAGCTCTTAGTCTAAAATTAGCTCTAAACATGCAAACACTTGGTTCGTCAACCAACTGCCCGTAATATACTCGCAGTCGAACCACACAAGTGACCGACGTCGGTCCCTGTCTTCCTGGAGGTCGCCGACGCCGGCCGATACTGACCGACGTCGGTTGCTCTCCTGCCTTATCATGCCGACGTTAGTTGGCCTGACCGATGCCGGTGTCTGTGACACTCCGCAACCCTTCTGCAACCTCCTCCATGTTTGCATTAGTGAAGGTTTTAGCTCTACAACCTAACAAATTGTCCTTCCTCTTCCTCGTCCAACATGTATGGTTGATATAAGTGCAAGTTCTAAACAATTTGCTAATGAGGAAATCCTCATTAATGGGGGAAGATGACATTTGAAATAATTCTCTTCTATTTGCTTCAAGATGGTGAGTGGCACATATGTTATACAGTTGAGCTTCCTAGCTTGTCCTTGAAATAAATACTACCACAATTTCTCATACTTTGAGTTTGCTTCTTTCGATGCTAATCAAGTCTAGCCTTGTATTTGTCTTGAGACATCTCAAACTGTTCTTTCACTTTGAAATGGATTTGTCTAAATCTCTCAATGAATCTTTTTGTTTTTATCAACTTTGAATCTAGTTACTTCTCCTCTTTGCTGTCCCTTTACAACATAAAGCAAGTTGGTAGCAAAATAACCCAAGGATGATTAAAAAGGATTCTTTTGGTATTGATCATGTCTAGTCTTGTACTTGTCTTGAGACCTCTATAACTGTTCTCACTTTGAGATGGATTTTACTAATTATCTCAATGAATATTCTTGTGTTCATGAACTCTGAATCTAACTCATCTCCTTTTCTTTGCTATCCCTTTGCAACATCAAGTGAGTTGGCAAAAAAATAACCTTCAAAAAGTGGCTTGTTAGTGGATGTATGTATTGCCCTATTATATTAATGGTGGGTATATGCTAAAAATGCATCCCAAGTCCTTGAATACTTGCTGTTGTAGCTCCATATTAGTTATACCAATGTCCAATTTACAATTTATGTTTGTCGATTGGGTTGAGGATGGAAAGTTGTGCTTCTTTGGGGTTTGGTATCCATCTTTTGCCACAAAGTGGTCAAAAAAATTCCACAAAAATTGGAATCTCTGTTTGAAACGATGGATTTAAGCAACTAAGAATGCATTCAATCATTAGAAAAATAGTCAAGTTGCTTCATGTTCTTTTATTTTCTTATTACATGAAATCAAAACACATTTTGTTGAATCTATTTACAACATTTAAATAGTCATGACAATGCTTAAACATTGGAAAACACTAAAAAAATGTCTAGAGCCGCTTTCCTATGGTCAAGTAGGTAGAGGTAGAGGTATGTACAATCCTTATACCCTAACCTTAGGCTTCTTTTTACAATAAAATTTACATCCTCTAATGAATCTAGCTACTTCTTATTGCACATTGGGCCAATACACATACCTAGGTAAATTAGTTGTAGTCTTGCTAACACCAAAATGATCTAAAACTATGGAAGCATGTGATTTCCTCATGAATAGAAGTCTTTCTCACATTGGCACATAGTACGTACGACTTGTAGAGTATCCTATAATTAAGGTAGCATTCATCCTTTCCTTTCACATTAAGTTTCACAACTTTTAACAATTAAAACATTTCACCAAAATCTCTCTCTTGTTTATATGCTTCCTCATAAACCTATTTTTTGAAAGTACTGTCAAATTTGAAATTTTCTTTCTGATTGGTGGCTTAGAAAACACATATGCCAATACATTTGTGCTTCTTTTCATGTTCTTGATCACCAAATGAAATTGTTGAAGATACCCGATCCACTTGTAGTGTGTTGCTTGTTGCAATTTATTTGGTACTTCCAAATATTGAAGAGGTTTGTGGCCAATACCCACAATAGTTTTTCTCTACAAATAAACTATGTTTCCATGATTGCATGTAATGCTTCTAAAATTTCCTTACCATATACAAGATACTCTCTTACTGCAAAATAAAATACTTTTGAATAATAAAAAAACAATGCACCTCCTTGCAACAAAACTTGTGTTTGTTGTTATCTTGAATGGTTGTTGCAAAATAAGAAGAGAAAATATTGGTGTATGGCTGATTTTATTTTTCAAAGAATCAAAAGAAATGCCATGTTCCTTAACCCAATGAAAAATTTACCACTTGTTGCAATAATATGTAGAGGTATTGCAATGATGTATAAAGCTATAATAAACTTTATCATGTACTATATTGCTCCAAAAAAACTCTTGGTCTCTATGTGAAACCTAGGCCTTTGGCTAATTAGTGATAGCTTCAACCTTTGATAGATCCACTCATTTTCCTCCAACCACATCCTCAAAATAGACTAGTGATTATTTTGCAAACTCACATTTATTTATATTGTACAAAAGTTTGTTTTTATTTCAATGCTTGCAAGACTTGCTTCAAATGAGTTATATGTTCTTCCAATGTGGCATTGGAAACCAAATTTTCATCTAGATATGTTGACATTTGTATCTGTGAAGAAACTCAATGCATTGTTCATTAATCTCATAATTGTACCTTGTTTATTAAATAAACTAAATGGAAGTATAAACTATTCATACAAACCTTGTTTTGTCTTAAATGTTGTCTTCCATTCATCTTTCTCCTTCATATGAACTTGATGGTAATTTAAATTTGAGATCCAACTTTATGAAGCATTTGGAATGCTGAAATTGATCCAACAAGTTAACAATTCATGAAAATGGGTATCTATTTTTTATGACGATCTTGTTTAAAGTTATATAGTCTATGCACATTCTCCAAGAGCCATCCTTCTTTTGTACCATCACAATGGGTAAATCACATGGTGAAGTACTTGGGCATATCACCCTTTGTTGAAACAACTATTGAATTTATTTGTTCACTTCATTACTCTCTAAAAGTGACTTATACAAACCATCTAGGTAAACGAATTTCTGATAATAGTTGAATGTCATGCTCTACCTCCCTTTTTGGTGGCAAACCTATACGAGTTCCAAATACATCTTAAAAATAATTTAATAATTCATCCAAAATTTCAATCCCTTTGTTAGCACAATCAATTTCAAGTAATTCTAGGCCATCTTCTTGCTTATCCTTCAAAAGCAATAAATAAAACTTATTTTTTTGAATGAGTTTGTTTACTTGCTTGACATTTACGGTAAGCTTGGGTTTGATTTGATGTGCCTATATGATATAGTTGATCCACCCTTAACCCATTTGAATTTGGTATCCCTCATCAAAATTGCATCCCTAAGATATAATTAAGGACTTCCAAACATCACATAAAATGCATCAAGTAAAATCACATATGCTTCTATCTTATCAACATATTGTGGCTTCATACCAAATTTGAATCTACATTTTTTAGTCACTTGTATCTTTACACCCATTTCAACCCACCTGAAGGATATGGACGAGGATGATTTTTTTTAAAGCCAAGATTCTTAACAACTTCTTCCGAAATCAAATTAGAATGTGAGGTAGTATCAATAAGTGCACTTAACTTCGTCATCTTGACTTGGATCTTGATTTGGAATGACTTGTTCATTTCTTCTTTATCTTTTCCTTGTTTGCCACACTAGTAGCAATGTGTTGGCAAGATTTTATGTCATTGTGCTTTATTTGGTTATTTCATAGACTCACCCAATGGGCAATGACATACAATTTGTAATATTGGAGAAATTACCATATGATGGGTGATTTTCCTCTATTTTTGAGGGGGTTAATTCCCTTGTATGATGCATATTTTTTGGGTTTTTGAATACTTTTAACTTGAAAGCATACAATGAAGCAAAAATTAAAATGAGAAATTTGGAATTGGAGAAATAATGGGAGGAGATGGAAGGGAGAATGAAACTTGAAAGCATACAACGAAGCAAAAATGAAACGAGAAATTTGGAATTGGAGAAATAATGGGAGGAGATGGAAGGGAGAATGACAAACCCACAAGGATAACCTAGATTTGAATGAAATGAGTTGGAATCTCTTCCCTAACATGTGAATGGAAATACAAAACAATGAATATGGCGAGAGAAAAATAGTTGATTAGGAGCACAAAGTCCTCTTTCAAATCTTAATGTATGTGATTAATTCAAAGCCCATCCCCCTAGGTTCATAGTAAAAAGTTTGTGAAGTCCAAATTTCAAAATATAATAAATAAAATATAGAGTTTTAACATCTTATATGTGTATGAATAACAACGAATTATTCAATAAACTAAGTGCATAAAAAATCAATAGGTAGAAACTGTTCTTACACCATTTACTTATATTGTATTCATAAAATTTTGGAAAATAATTATTTGTACACTAAGTTGCACCAAACCTCTCTTCGTGCTTGGAGGAAAAAACAACAAAAAGCTTTGCACCTTAAAAATCTCGCCTTTTATACAATTTTCACTTTCAAGGTAGTTAAGAAACTACTTTTTACCTAGCCTAATTTAAGACCCAACTTTAGCCTTTGAACTTGAGTTTGCCCATTTTTCTATTTTTATTGCATTTAGGCACTTCTTGTAAAAGGCATTACATAATAGCAATGTTAAATTGCTTTTGTGTGACTCTTTACATTACTATATGACTTTGTATTTGAAAAATAATAACTAATTCATAATGACCTAATTAAATGTATTTTACAAAGTCACTTCAAACCCAAATTATTGCCTATTTTGATATTTTTTTTCACTTTCAAGGGTTTTACATAGGAATATTTTACAAGTGAAAAATATATAAATTGACTTTAGTATAAAAACCAATTAACTCAAAAAGGATAAATATGATTTAATAACAAGAAGTTATTTAGCGTTCAATTTGAATAAAAAACCTTTCTCTTTGTTTATCTCAAATGTCAATGTGCTCTCTCACGACCATTGCATTTTGAGGCACTTGTGAGAACAATAGACCAATTTATGAGAAGTAGTTTATCTAAAAAAATTGAACACACCAAGTGGGATCTATTTGACATCCAATTAGATTGACACTAACTACCTGACATTAATGTGAATTTCATGAGTTTATCATTTTGGCTTTAGTTTAGACTCACGATCATTAGCTCTTGGATACTTGATTTTACATTTAATTACATTTTCACCCTGAATCAAACTGACATCAAAACTCATTATAATGATTTTGACCACTTCACTATTGAATAATTTAAGTGTAAAATGAAAGAAGTGTTAGATTGGATCAAACAAGCACTGGATGAAATAAACATCAAATTCCAATAAATGCCAAATGTTATAAGTGCCAGATAAAGTTAACATCAAATTGAATTTATTGAGCATCAAGTGCCACTAAGCACCAAATGCAAACAAGCACTAGATCAAACAATCACCAAATCAAACAAGTATCAAATACAATTGGCACCAAATACTTGATGTTGGTGTTGATTTTCATGCTGTCTCATTCACGAGCATCTGTACCTGATAATATTAATTAATGTTTTCATGATTATTTTAGCAAACTTGACTTGTGCTTTATTAGGGCCTTGAATGAAAACCAATTAAATGCAAGAGAATTAAATATGATTTAATACAAATAATCTCAAACTTTGTTCTTAGTCCACGAATGTCAGTTCCAAAATTTTCTCCATGCATAATTTCCTCTTGTGGAATTGTCAGGGAACAAAACTTTGAATGGGTTTATCAAACCTTATCCATTGGGTTATAGATTCAACATCGTCATCCTGCATTTTGTTGATTTTCCTTGTCCTTGATTTACCTCCAATTTCCTATCAGGGGTACAGTTGAGGTTATTATCTTGAAGTTAAAAAATAAGTGATAATAGTGGATTTGACTGTGGACCACATTTCTTGGTAGAATGCATAAATCCATATTTATTGGTGACTTGTGGCTTATCCACCTTGTGGATCCCTATAGACAATGTGTAGCACACACCATCACATACATCAATCTGACCAAATGGAAATTAGTTTGCTATCCCAATCATACAAAAAATGAACATGCATTGGGGGCCAAATCATTTATTTTAACAAGTTTTCACACCTAAAAGGAGATAAAACATAATACATGAAGAGTTAACAATACATGAAGAGTTAATAAGGTACACCATTTCAACCACATCTTCTTCAACTTAACTCTTCATGTATTATGTTTTATCTCCTTTTTCACTTGTATAGTTTTAAATATACTTTTCTTATAATCCTATTTAATTATTTTTGGTCTCTAATAAATTAAATTCACTAGATTTTTATTAAGTAGTTATATTCAAAACATTAAAAATCACACACACACATACACACACATATGAGTTTTTCACATTTTCATGTAAAATAAAACATAGTTTTTTAATAAAAGTTTAGAGTTCCAACACAACCAATATAAAAATAAAAGTATTTCAACAATCCATGTCAAATAAAAGAGAATTGTTTTTAGATCCAAAAGCCTTCACACAGTTGTATCGGGAAGAATTACACAACCAATATAGTTAACCATGCAAAAACCCATGGTCCACCCACCTTATCATGGATCACTGCCACATCACCTTGCATGAACTCACTAAGTGAGACTCTCCCCTGCCACTTAGCCTTATTAAAATTCTACTAAAGACTAGTCCTTAAGATGGCATCCTAGAAGATTGCTCAATATTTCCTACCTGTTTGGCAACACTCTTGCCAATCAATCCCCGCTCTATCATTTCATTCAAGAACATCACAACTCTATCATTCATCTCTCAAGTTGAGTTAATAAGGGTATATAATACCTTATGATTAATTGGAAGGCCTTTTGAGCCCATTTCTTTAGAGTTTTGAAATTTCATTTTGACGATCTGCTAAATAGTATGAATAAACAAGAGTTGCATAAATAATATCATCATGAACAAGACCCATTTGCAAAATTTTATTAAATGTTTTATGGCCATTTTGCAACTTGCCAAGCTCGCAGAATGCCTGCATGAAGTCGCTATAGATAGAAATTTCTTCACTAAAACTCCTTTGCATAAATTTGCTAGGCAACTTCAAAGCCTCCTCTTAATTATGTTGCATACAATAACCATCAATTAGGAAAGAGTAAACATGGAAATTGTAATCAACAAGAAACAATCATCAAATAGTAAGTACTCATAGTTAGGATCCAAAATTCCATGGACATGGCAGTTTGTGCTCTAGTAGAGAAGTTAGGCTCAGGAGAAGAAAATCCCCATGAAGTTGAGAAAGAACTGATGGGTGAAGAGGACAGCCTCCAAATATCAAAGGTAAAGCTAAGGTAAATCCATTCAAACATACTTTTTAAAAATTTAAAACCAATTTTGATATTAGATCTTTTCAAGGACTAGTAGAGTGTACACTGCTAAATAAATGGTTAAAAAATGGATATATATTATAATGTGCATAATGTTAGTATCACAAAAAAATATTTATCTTTAAGTCTCAAAAGGGAAGGATGTGCATTAATTTGGTAGGAAATTTATATAGTTTGATCTTAAAAGAAGAAGAATCTAGTTGTAAAAAATTGTTGTGTAATGATTTTTATCTTATTGGGAATAAAGGAGATCATAAAATTAAGTGGCATTGTTTCAAGCAAGGAAGTTTTGTAAACAAACTATATTTATAGGTTTTACTTGGGGAATAATGACAACTTGACCATGTACATAGGAGGCCTCCATTCACATATAAGGAGATGAGTCATCTCAAGTAACTTAAAGTATTTTAATAAGGCATGTGTGCAAACACAGTACATGAAGGAAGAAAAAATGCAAGGAGATATTTAGAGAAAAATCAATCAAAAAATCAGTCTAAAAAAGAGTAAAAATATTCATTCAAAATTTATAAAAAAGGTAAGTAAATATATAAGATAAATGCCTACATTTTACACATTTATAAAGATCCAAAAATCCATTGTAATCATGTATTATAGATGGACATATTGTGCAAAATGTTGGAAGTTGCATCCAAAATTGTATCCTAAGAATAATTCCAAGGAAGACTTTAAGAAGTTCATGTTATTTTTGAAAGAACACCCAGAGGTGGAGATAAGAGGAAAAGAGAAAAAATTATATATTGACTTTGGGATAAAAAATTATGTTGCTAATAAGAAATTGGAGATAAATCAAGGACAATGATTATAAAAAACTTGCATAATGAGAATGCTGATTGTATATCCCAATGTACAAGGCTTGACAAATCCATTTAGAGTTATAATTCCAAAAAAATCTACATGGAAAATTGTACATGGATAAAAATATGTAATTGGCATTCATGTACTAAAGAACCAAATTTGAACATTTATGTGATATTAAATCATATTAATTCTCTTGTAGTTTATTAATTTTTTCAAATCCATGACAAGTAGCAAGTCATTTTTGCAAAAGGAATTATGAAAGCATTCATTGGTGTTATCAAGTACAAAATCTCATGAATGAGATATCATGAAAATCAATGCCAACATCAATCATTTGGCATCAATTATATTTTGACCTCAGTTTCATTTGGCACTTGTTTGATTTGGTGCTTACATGATTCAGTGCTTGTTTGTTCTAGTGCTTGTTTGCATGTGACACTTGTTTGTATTTGGCATTCATTCCATTTAGCGCTTAGTGGTATTTGATGCTCAACTAAATATGGCACTAGTTTAATTCGGTGATTATTGTATTTGACACTTACAGGTTTTGGCATTTATTAGAATTTGATGTTTGTTTCATTTGACACTTGTTTGATCCACATGGACACTTGTTTGATTTGAAATTAAAATGATTTAGTATTGAAGTGATTTTAAGCATCAAAATTAATTTTGATATCAATTTGATTCAACATCAAAGTGTAATTAAAGTCTGAACTAAAGCCATAAGGATAAAATCATGAAATTCATGTAAATGTCAAGCAATTAACACCAAGATAATTTGACACAAAATTGATCCAATTTGTTGTTTCATGGAAACTACTTGTCACAAATTGGTCTATGTTCTCACAAGTGCCTCATAATGCAATGCTCATGAAAGAACACATCAATGTTCAAGATAAACAGACGAGCGAAAAGTTCCTGATCCCAATTGAACGCCAAATGACTTCTTAATATCAAATCATATTTATCCTTTCCAAATTAATTGCTTTTTATACTACATTCATTTTATATATTTTTCACTTGTTAAATGCCCTTACGTGTAAACCCCTTGAAAGTGAAAAAATCAAATGTGTCAAATTGGGTAATAATGTGGCTCGGAGCAATTTTATAAAATACATTTGATTAGTTCATTACAAATTAATTATTTTTTTTCAAATAAAAATTCATATAATCATGTAAAGATTCATACAAAAGTGTATTTAATATTTGCTATTATGTAAATCCTTTTGAAATAAGTTCCAAGACAATATTTTCAATGGGCAAAGGTTCTAGCTATTCTTTTCTCTTAGCCTAAGGAGAGGACTGCTGCAACTTAGTGTACAACTGGTTATTTCCTAAAATCATGCGAATACAATATAAGGAATGATGTAAGAACAATTTATTCCTACTAGGTTTTAAATTTTTTAGTTTATTGACTAATGCATTATTGTTCATACACATAGAAGCTATTAAAAATATGTATTTTTTTAATTCTACGTTAAAATCTAGACTTCACAATTTTATATTGTGATCAACGGTGAATGAGATTCAAACCAATCACATACAATAAGATTTGAAAGAGGAATTTATGCTGTTAGAAAACTATTTATGCTCATCATATTTATTACGTTATATTTACATTCACTTGTTGAAGAAGAGATTCCAAGTCATTTCATTCAATTCCAAGTTATCTAGGTGCTCTTTTGCATATATTTCATTATGGGTTTCTCATTATCCCTTCTATATCCTCCCAATATTTCTTAATTTCTAACTTTATCATTTCATTTTTGATTCATTTTTTAAATTTTAGATTATAATTACACAAAAAATTAAAAACCCTCATCATACAAGGGAGCTTTCCCTCTCAAATATAAAGGAAAATTACCTATCACATGGTGATTTCTTCAGTGTTAAAAAAATAATGTCACTGCCCATTAGGTGAGTCTGTGACATAACAAAAGAAAGCACAATGACATAAAATATTGCTAATAATTTTTGACATATCCATTAGGAATCGAAGTGCCTTGTGCATTCAATTTCCATAAATTTCAAAGAACCTCCTTATGAATGTAGGTTGGTGACTCGACTTAAATGAGGTACTTGGTGCCTTCATCTTTGTGATACAATAAATGGTGTTGGTTCAATCTAGCCCTATTTTTCTCTCAATCTCATGAGGAAATTGCTTTGGGCCTTTGGCTCTGGCCCAAAAGGTTGTATTTCCTATGGGTTCAAAAAAGAAGTGCTTCAATATGTTCTCCTTTGCTTCATTCATTTTCCCAGACTTGTAAAATCTAAGAATAAGGGATTTATAAGTAAACATTTTCAGAGCCATATCACTAAGTGACATCTTGTTACAAATATTTCATGTATCATCTGTGCTACCTCTATTGTAGTATAAACTGATTAAAGTATTGAATGTGAACTGATTAGGTTGAATCCCATTTTCTACCATATCATTCAAGAAGACATTTACTTCTTTCAAATTTCCTTCCTCACATAACTTATGGATAAAGAGACTATATGTAAATATCCTAAGAACCAACTCTTTTTCTATAATTCTATCCTGAAGTTTGAATGCCTCCAAAAAATTATTTATTCTAGTTGAATTCCTTTATCTAGCATTGTACAGTGGATGCTCAAAGCTTCATATATAATTAATTTCTTACAAACTGGAGAAATACAAGTATTATATGTATAGGAATCTAGACTAAATCTGTTCTTCTCCATCTCCATTATCCAATATTATATTATTTGTAGGTTAACTTGTTTACAACTAATGTTGTTAGATCAAACACTAAATGGATGTCATACTTCATGGCAAAATTGAAATATAACCTCACTTTCAATAATATAGTTATAATATCTTGAGATTGAAGTGACATCGTTGAGCAGTAGGCACAAGATACACATAAATGATATAGGAATGCCAAAAATGGAAATAGGGGAACAATTTCTCTAGTACTACATTTATTGAAAACACACATGTACGCAAAACGTAAATGGGAAAGAGAAACAAGCCAAAATTGGAGAAAGATATAAATATTGACAAAGATCTAATGAGAAAAATATAACCACACAAACCCATTAATGGCTTCAGAGAAGTATGATCCCAAAAAATACATCTTCACATGAGCAGACAAGATGAGGATTTTGACACAACACAAGGTGAGATACAATGTTGACCACATTTTGAATTTGGGATTGCAAACATATGACAAAGTTATTTTCAGAATAAGGAGAATGATGAATAACATTATCATGACATGAAGGTGAATGGATATTAATTCAATAGACAGTTTCTATTTAGGATGGAAAATGTGATTGAAGTTGACTATTGTAATGAATTGCAGGGATTGACACAATGAAATCATAAAAAATAAAAAATAATAATAGGGTATTTTCCAACCTTTTCCCTTAGAGAATATTCATCTTCACCTTATTCAATAACTTTGAACATCTTATATTTAGGTTGCACGTAAGTCAATAGAGGAATTTATTTTGATTCATCTCCATACTCCTCAGCTAGCCAAGGATAAATGCGTAGAATCCGAAAATCAACTTCAAATTGGTCATCTATTTTTCTTTCCACTATGTTATTCACTTAATGTTCTTCATGCATATAATCTTCTCTTATATTCATCACTGATTCTTCTATTTTTGTGTGTTCCTCATCAAGCCCCAAAGTGAAGGTTTATATTTTTGGGAGCGAGCATAGATAAAAGGTGTCAAATTTTGATGATCATCTTCAAAATCTTCTATAAAATGCTACATTTTTGGGAAATAAAATCACATTGAAAAATAATTAGGTTTATTATCTTCCTCTTAGGATATGTTTTTAGAATATTCATTTAATGAAACAATTGAATAAGCAAGGCATGTCACTGGATTTTCAGATTGAGTATAGTAGGGATCAATGTTTTCATAGGACATTGAAAGAGTGTTATTATTTTCTTCATAGATAAATATATTTGATTCATCATCATTATATTTACAATGCAAATGATATACTTTAGTAGCTTATCCATTGTGTGCTTCAATCAATAGATCCTAAGATAAATCTTGTTCATTAAAAACTATAAATTCAAAACAATAGAGAGATGTTGGAAGTATTTTTAATTCTTCTCTTTTTAAAAATTATTGTGGACAATTGAGAATTTTCTCTTAAATTGTCTTATGTGGAAGATGTGAATTTTTCGTTATGAATTTTTGTTTCTTCATAACAAGATCCATTGTGCATTCACCATTTTCAGTATTTGAAAGTTATTTTACATGTCTCTTTAATTTCCTAGACAAAATCTAATCATCTTCAATCTCAACTGCTTCTTGTTGTGCATCTTCCACATCACATAGTTTGTTTCTCTTCAAGATTAAAAAATTTTCTAGATGAAGGTTAAAAATAAAGAGACAATTAATTATTGGGGCTTGGTTTATTAGCATGAAGAATCAACCTTAGAAATTTGTTGAAATGTGTCACAAATTCGCTCATGTTCTCTCTTTTTTTTTTTTTTTTCCCTCTAAATTTGGAAAATTGAGGACAAAATATCACATACAACTATGGATAGTCTGAATTAGTGGATCCATATTTCACGTGTTGGGACCACTCTGTAGTAGGTCCAATGAGGGTTTTGAACAAAAATTCTCACAAAGATATTTTTGTTGGCAACTCCTAGGATGTAGATGTTCTCATCAATTCCTAGGATGCTGCATGACATAATAAAAACACAAATGTGATCATCTACATTTTGAGAAGCTTCTCCAGAATATTTCATAAATATCTTTCTTGAACCCATAGGAAAGACAACATATTGGGCCAAAGCCAAAGGCCAAAATCAATTTCCTCTTGATATTGAGAGGAAAATGGGGCTAGACTGAACCAACACCATTTATTGTATCACAAAGATGAAGGTACCAG
Source organism: Torreya grandis (assembly GCA_037957365.1). Taxonomy (NCBI): domain Eukaryota; kingdom Viridiplantae; phylum Streptophyta; class Pinopsida; order Cupressales; family Taxaceae; genus Torreya; species Torreya grandis. The sequence goes on from JARHVA010000497.1 coordinate 1,939,656, forward strand.
GTACCTCATTTAAGTAGAGTCACCAACGTACATTCATGAGGAGGTTCTTTGAAATTTATAGAAATTGAATGCATAAGGCACTTCGATTCCTAATGTGTATGTCAAAAATTATTAGCAAGATTTTATGTCATTGTGCTTTTTTTTGTTATGCCACAAACTCACTTAATGAGCAGTGACATGATTTTTTTAACATTGAATAAATCACCATGTGATAGGTGAGTTTCCTTTAAGTTTGAGAGGGAAAACTCCCTTGTATGATGAGGGTTTTTGATTTTTTGAGTAATTCTAATCTAAAAGAAAAAAATGAAGCAAAAATGAAATGATAAAGTTAGAAATTGAGAAATATTGGGAGGATATAGAAGGGATAATGAGAAACCCATAATGACATAAATGCAAAAGATCACCTGGATAACTTGGATTTGAATGAAATGACTTGGAATCTCTTCCTCAACAAGTGAGTGTAAATATAAAGTAATAAATATGGTGAGTGTAAATAGTTTCCTAGGAGCACAAAGTCCTCTTTCAAATCTTAATTATGTGATTGGTTCGAATCCCATTCACCTTTGTTCACAATAAAAAAATGTGAAGTCTAGATTTTAACATAGAATTAAAAAAATACTTATTTTTAATAGCTTATATGTGTATGAACAATAATGAATTAGTAAATAAACTAAAAATTTTAAAACTTGGAAGGAAGAAATTGTTCTTACACCATTCCTTATATTGTATTCACATGATTTTAGGAAATAACTAGCTTTACACTACATTGCAACAATCCTCTCCTTGGGTTGAGAGAAAAGAATAACTAGAACCTTTGTCCAGTGAAAATATTGTCTTGGAACTTATTTCAAAAGGCTTTACATAATAACAATATTAAATACACTTCTGTGTGAATATTTACATGATTATATGAATTTGTATTTGAAAAATAATAATTAATTCGCAATGAAATAATTAAATATATTTTATAAAATCACTCTGGGCCACATTATTACCCACATAAACACATTCAATTTTTTCACTTTTGAGGGTTTTGCACGCAGGGACGTTTTACAAGTAAAAAATATATAAAATGAATGTAGTATAAAAATCAATTAATTTGGAAAGGATAAATATGATTTGATAGTGAGAAGTCATTTGGCATTCAATTAGGATCAAGAACTTTTTGCTCGTCTATTTATCTCAAACATTGATGTGCTCTTTCATGAACATTGCATTATGAAGCACTTGTGAGAACATAGACCAATTTGTGACAAGTTGTTTCTATGAAACAACAAATGGGATCAATTTTGTGTCAAATTATTTTGGTGCTAATTGCTTGACATGGACATGAATTTCATGATTTTATATTTTTGGCTTTAGTTCAGACTTTAATTACACTTTGACATTGAATCCAATTGATATCAAAATTAATTTTGATGCTTAAAATCACTTTGATACTAAATTGTTTTAATGCTGAATCAAATAAGTGTCCATGTGGATCAAACACGTGTCAAATGAAACAAACACCAAATTCCAATAAATGCCAAAACCTCTAAGTGTCAAATACAATAAGCACCAAATTGAACTAGCACCATATTTAATTGAGTGTCAATTACCACTAAGCACTAAATTCATTGAGTTTCAAATACAAACAAGTGTCACATGCAAACAAGCACTGAAATAAACAACACTAGATTATGTAAGCACCAAATCAAATAATTGCCAAATGCAACTAATGTCAAAATATAATTGATGCCAAATGATTGATGTTGGCATTGATTTTAATGCTATCTCATTCATGAGATTCTGTACTTGATAACATCAATGAATGCTTTCATGATTCCTTTTGTAAAAATGACTTGCTCCTTGTCATGAATTTGAAGAAATCAATTAACTATAAGAGAATTAATATGATCTAATATCACATAAATGCTCAAAATTGATTCTTAGTACATGAATGCTAGTTACATATTTTTATCCATGTACAATTTATCATGTAGATTTCTTTGGGAATATAACTCTAAATGGATTCGTCAAGCCTTGTACATTGGGATATTCAGTAAACATCCTCATCATGCAAGTTTTTGATCATTGTTGTTCTTGATTTATCTCCAATTTCTTATTAGGAACACAATTGGGATTACTACCCCGAAGTTTAAAAAATAAGTGATACCATAGTGCAATCCAATTTCTTGTCAATATAAAATTTTCCCTCTTATCTCCACCTCTGGCTGCTCTTTCAAAGTTAACATGAACTTTTTAAATTCCTCCTTGGAATGGTTCTTAGGATGCAATTTTAGATGCAACTTCCAACATTTTTCACAATATGTCCATCTATAAAACCTGATGACAATGGATTTTTGGATCCTTATAAATGTGTAAAATGGAGGCATTTATCTTAGATTTTCACTTACCTTTTTTGTAAATTTTGGATGATTTTTTTTACTCTTTGTTAGACTGATTTTTCTCTAAGGATTTTCCATCTCCTTGCTTTTTTTCTTCCTTCATGGAGTGTGTTTTCACACTTGCCTTATTAAAGTACTTTAGGTTACTTGAGATGACTCATATCCTTATGTGTGAAGGGAGTCCTCTTATGTACATGGTCAATTTGTCATCATTACCCAAGTACAAACTATAAATATAGCTTGTTTACAAAACTTCCTTACTTGAAACAATGCCACTTAATTTTATGATCTCCTTTATGCCCAATAGGATAAAAATTGTTACACAACAATTATTTACAATTGGATTCTTCTTATTTAAAGAGAAAACTATATAAATTTCCCACCAAATTAATGCACATCCTTCCCTTTTGAGACTTGAAAGATAAATATTTTATGTGACACTAACATTATGCATGTTATAATATATATCATTTTTTAACCATTTATTTAGCAGTTTAGACTCTACTAGTCCTTGAAAAGATCTACTATCAAAATTGGTTTTAAATTTTAAAGAAGTATGTTTGAATGGTTTTACCTTAGCTTTACCTTTGATATTTGGAGGTTGGTCCTCTTCACCCATGAGTTTTTTCTCAACTTCATGGGGGTTTTCTTCTCTTAGGCCTAACTTCTCTACTAGAGCACAAATTGTCATGTCCATGGAAGCTTGAATCCTAACAATGAGTACTTATTGTTTGATGGTTATTTATTATTGATTAAAATTTCCATGATTCTTTATAAGGAAACAAATCTCTCAGAAATATTGTCTTCACATTCTCTCGCCATTTATTTCACCTTTTAATTTTAATTGTAATTTTAATTTTTTATAAAATGTTTAGGCTCATAAGGTAACAACTCTCCTTATTTTGATATTTCCATTATCATACAAATCAACTATGATAACTATAAACTATCCACAATATTCAAAGATTAAATTTATATGATATCAAAATGATTTGTAAACTTAGATTAAGTGTAATTGTTTAATGCAATTTCACAAAATCACAATATGATGTCCTACTTAAATTCTACTCCAAATTGACATCTTTTGAATGTTTTAAGAACTTAGATTTAGTGTAGGGTGTTGATATAAAAAAAAACATAACTTTTGGTGATAAACTAAGAATGTAAATAACCATGAAAAATTAAAAAAGTAAGAATAAAAATGGACGTGAGATTCTAACCTAAAATTTTGTGTGGAAAAAATAGTAAAAAACAACAATAACTTTGGTTCTTTGATATTATTATGGCTAAAATCACTTTACATAAATATCATGAGAACAATTATAATAAACTCTCTATTGTTCCCTCACCAAATCCTCGCAACACCTTTCTTCCTTCTTTTACAACCAACTTATTAGTGTATTTAATTACTCAGACACTCTTATATGGTTTTAAAACACATTTTTAATGTTCATTGTAATATTATTTATGGATAAGCATTAATTGATGTTAATATATCTATTTAATATTTATTAGAGAAAATTATTAATTAAGTATTTGCTTATTTGATTTATGCTAATAATAATATCTTAAGGAGACTTGTTCTGAAGTAATATACTCTCCAACCCTAATCTTGGTATTTTTTTTATCCATGTAAGAGCATAGAGGGATAATAGGTAAGGTACATTATGGAAGAAGGTTAATATTATTATACTGGTGAATTTAGGTCAAAACTATTAATCTAAAAAGGTATTTAATACTACATAGAATAAATTTGTATATTGTCTTTCTTAAAATTTTTATTATATTTATATATTGACTCTATTATGGGTGTTTGTATTATGGTAGCTATAATGATTGTGAATAATATATTATGATTTTATATGGTATCAAAGTTATAAGAGCTTCAACTCTTACAATATGACTTTACGGAGCATATAAATATTTTGTTTTCCACATCAGGTATAATTTTTAGATATGCAGTTTCATTTTTTATAAATATTGAGTTTCAAGTCCAAATTTTAGTGGCTTATAGAGAAAATCCAATATTGTGATCTCACATCTCCATTAAGGGATCTTGGTTGATTAGAAATTGGGGAAAGTATTGGGGTACTAGAGGTTTGAGAAAAAAACTAAAGGTTCTCTGTTTGACTTGAATATTAATAGAATGTATTTATTGGCCTCTAAAATAAACTATCCTTCTATGTCAAGTGCTAATTCAACTTCTATATGGTAGTTTTGGGTTGCCATGGGAATCATGCCAAAATAAAATTTATTAATTTGACTTGAAATTTTACCAAATTATAGACCTTGGTTTGTTAAAAAACTATTCTTCTGTTTTAGGTACTGATTCATTATCTGTATGATGTTTTTAGTATCCTCAAATGTTATGCCAAAATATATATTTTAGGTCCGATTGATGTTTTGAAAATAGATTATTGTGTGTTGTAAGTTTTTTTTCTCTTTTTTCTAAGAATTTTGATTCAATAGCATTTTCAAGATAATCCAAGTTTTTTGGACATGCTACAATGACTATTATTTCCTGATTGAGCATGCATTTTCTCAATCATTATTTTGCAATTTCTATGTCCATAATTTCCTTCTCTGCTTGGGTATACCTTGTCTCATAATCTATAAGGACTCAAATAATGAATTAAATCTATCTCTCCCTATAGTCATCATCCTCTTGGGTTAATATTTAGGTGAGGGACACCTTAGTTTCCTTAAAATAAAGAATGGGAGGTTAATTAGACTTAAGTACCATGAGAGTCGTCAGAGTCATGAAAAAGAGATTTAAAACTTGAAAAAAAAAAATCAAATCCCTAATTAAAATGACACAATCCAATATATTACATAAAACCTGACAGAGGTACTCCATGGGGCAACCACTTGGTTTATTGATTACACTTATTTCACTAATTATCAACCTAGGGTGCGTATACTTTGGCAAGATGTCAACACTGTATGTGTAATAATAGTTTCATTTTAAAGTTGAGGTGATTAAACATTACATATATGATAACACACTTTCATAATGTAAATTTAATGAAAATAAAGTAGATGAAAGTAAATTGCAAGAATTGAAATCTATATCTATGTTTAGAATTGGGATATGAATCTATGTTTTTGGAAGCTTCCCACATGGTAAAGAAAGAACACACACGAATTGAAATACATGAACATAATTGAAAGGAAACACTTACATGAATGAAATTAATTAGAATGTACAAACAACATAAATAAACTATCTAATGGATGGGTAAATAAGACTACTCAATCTGTGTGAGTGAGCCCAACCTTGATTGAACTGGAGCTTGACTCCCCTCCTTGCTTAAGACATGATTATAACAAAGAAAATCTTTATTCATCCAAATGGAATTAATTCATGTGTATTAAAATATAATCCAATCCTTAATTCTCCTCTAGTTACTTTACATAATTTCTAATTATCTTACTAACTTGCAAACTACAACTTCTCTCTTAAATAGAGAAGGCAATGTATTATTATAAGATATAGAAAATTTAGAAGTTATAACAATAATATATGGTTATAAAAATAATTTAAACAACCATTCTAAGTTATCATAGAGAATATATGACGTTTCAACAAAAAATTAGAAAATGGAAATCAATTTTTCCATTGTTGAAACAACTTTGGAGGAAATAGAAATGCAAGAAAAAAATGGAATGGAGTAGTTACAAATGGTTGTAACATCCTCTTAACCTTTCAAAAAAAAAAATTCCACATTTATTTGAGTTATTTATAAGTGTTTTAAAGATAAAAATTGGTCTTAATTATCAAACAACAACTTACAACCATTATTATGGGATTGCACAGTTTCTATGAGTTGGTACAACAGATGCTATGGGTTGGAGCAACAGTTGCTACGGGTTACCTCTGAGAGTGATAAATTTCACATAAAAACTTGAAATGAGATGATTTTTTTAAAATTATATAAAATTTTAATGGTAATCCAAATATTTAATAATATTTAAAATAAATAATTTCCTTGATGCCATTTTTATACTATTTCCAAACTAGTCCACTCTAGTTTTAAAATGCATATAGCCACTTGCTACAGGTTGGCAACAAGTCAAATGAATCTCTCTCCTTCATAGATGAGGGTGTAAGACACCTTGAAATAAGTGTATTATATATTATTCACTTTTTTTTAGGAACACCATAAACATTAAAGCCATTAAATCATACTAATTTATATAAAGATAACCAATTTTAACCAAAATAATGTGTATATATGTTATTTATATAATATGTTCATATATCAACATAGTATAGGCCAAAGGAGTGTGAATTGAAAACAAAAAAATAAATTTTAGTAAATATTAAGAATGAATATGAGGGAAAATTTTATGCCTCATCACATCCCCAAATTTACGCATTTGCACATCCCTGTGCAAAAAGATATTGATTCAATTCTAAAGAATGTATAAATAATTTTCAAATCAATAAGTGGAATCTTTGATAATATATTTGGAGAAACATCCTCTATCTTTATCAAAGTTTATTACATATTTATATCTCCTCCTGTTCATCAATATACTCTAATTTTTATAGCTATGAATAGTCTATCTCTCTCCATAAGACCTATATGTTGCCTTCAATTAGTTACTTATTATTTATAGAAATGGATATTCTAATCCATAATTTATTATTTTTATATTTCTCTACCTCTGTATAAGTTATCAACTCATGGATATTTTATAGATTTGGGATAGAGTTTTTAGATTTGTTGATACTGTTATTTTAAACAATTTCAAATCATAGGTTACATGTTGTAGGAAACTTTAACTTAAGACACATATGAGGTGTATATGCCCTGCAAGGGAAAGTAAAATTGCAAAATAAATCAAAATGAACCAAATTACAATTTATTTATACTTAAGATGGATTTTTATGGACTGTTACAGACTATTATCAAGAAAATCTTCTATAACAATTGATTCACTTTGATAGGTTGTGTTGATTAAATAACACAACCTCATTAGATTTATAAGTTGGACTTCATTAAATCATCCAAATTCACCATAATTTATAGGTTGGACTTGATTAAATAATCCAAACTTAGTAGATATACAAGATGATGTTATTAAATAACTCAACCTTAGATTATGCACATGATTGGGTTACATGTTTGATATCAAAACAAGCTCAAGTTGTAACTCACCTTCACACTAGGAATTAGTTTAAAAATGTTCTCTATATATATATATATATATGCACTTTCATGTTCTATATTTATACTTATCTTAGCTTCAATGCTTCATAAAGAATCATCTTTAAAAAATCAAATTTATACGAGGCAAAATGTTTACATCAACACACATGTGTACTCCTTCCCTTTCTCGCTTTACTTTATAGCATTTTAAATTATTTAAATTTTAAATTTCATACACTAATTATGTGTTGTAATGTGATCCTGGTTAAAAATCAGTCATTATAAAATCATTCAATATGGGATCACACAAAGACAAGGTGTGGATACACACCAAGGTATGTCTCTTTCCTTTAATAATAGATCTAGCATATATGTCTTATACAATTGGAAAATATCACTTAGGGATCTATCCTTCATGTTATAGAATTTATTTTTGTTGAAGGATTACATTCACCATCTCACTATGCCTATTTGCTTATCTCTTAGTCTGATCCTTCCTATTATGATGACTTTGTTAGGAAAATAATGATTATTGATCACATTTATTATTGTGGGTGGTTATATAGTTATGTGATTTACAAAAAAATCATGTAATTAGGAGGTTTATTTGTGAGATATTTTAGGTTTGAATGGTTGAAACAAGTTCATTTATTATAGGAACTACTTCACCTATATGTAATATGAGTCTTCTCATAGAATATTATTGAGAGTGAATTACAATTAAGTTTGCTGCATAAATAGTTCAATTGTTTTTTTATATCCCTGTACTATGAAAAATTCATAAAAATTGATAAACATCCTTTAGTACCAGTTATAGACTTGCATCGACACATAATAACATTGATGATAGTGTCTAGTTTCATATTTAGTGTCTAGTCACCAAAATCCATCCAACTTACAAAAGAATCATAATCTATGGCCTAGCCTAGCTATTTAATTTAATATATTTCCAAAAGGGATTTGTATATACAAGACTAACCCTCCTCATTCAAAGACCTACAAATCATATAACTCATCAAGGTTAATATACCAAAAAACATTCAATCAAGAATTCAAGTGAGTCAAACTGCCTTATTTTCCCTATTTCTATACTAGACATAGGAACAACCATACAAAATTTATGAAGCCTCTTGAGAGCATCCCCCAAGTGATATTTGATATGTTATAATAGATATCACTGCATGCATATTCATAAAGTCTATTGCACCATTATTATCACACACGCCCACATCTAGGGGAGAACTACATCAGTCTAAGTCCCTCTTTAGAGTATTATATATATATATAGGTAGTGTTTAGTGATAAGATTCATTGAATTTATCTTGACATCGTGAGCCCACTAACTCCCATTTTCTACACAATCATTTGAAGGGTGAATAAGGGTGGAGATTTATGGTTTTGATTAATAAATTAAGAGTGACAAGTTATGTGATGAATCTAAATACACCAATAGAAAGGTGATAAAAAACTTGGAAAGGTGAAGTTGGTCACAACTTAGTACAATCAGTATTTCATATTGGAAACCTCTATCATAAATTGACACCTACGTCAATGGTAGTGTCTAGATCTAATCGTAGTGTCTGTAGCTACATAAGCATAACGTTCAAAATATGAAGATTGGTTTGTAACACCATTCCTACACACTTCTTGCATATCCCTGATCAGACTTACATATGCACAATAAATTAGTTAGGTATCATTTATTTTAGTTTATTGCAATAAATTTGAACAATTGTACTTTGCTAGTTTTAACAATCTCAGTATTATAAATTCAAAATATTTTTTTTTTGAGTTTTATATTAATTGGCCTACTATAGATTAATTTTTCCACCCTTGTGTTTAAACTATTTATATATAATATTAACCCTAGATCCTTCCATCTCAAATTTAGGGTTAAACATTTGGTGAACATGATCTATGTGAATGTAATTTTTTATTTATACTAGGGTTTTCAACTAGTTAGGTTTTCATATTTGTTGTATTATTTCATTTATTTTTACTATTAATTTGTATGCAACCTAGGTGTATTGCTAGACTTGGGGGAATACTTATTGAACACTTTGAGCTCCCTCTTGTTCCACCTAAGATGGATTAAGATAATGTAATGCCAAATTCCTTCAATAATGAGAGTGTTAATGATGAAAATGACCAAAATATTGAAAATATCATCATAGAGGATGCCTTAGATCATGAAAATGATGAAATGACAAGTGAACTTGACCAAATCGATGTCATATCCTCATTTAAACCCACAAATATATGGTAAATAATTATTTTTAGTTTAAAAAATATCATTAGATATGATTGTTTTCTATGTTTGTTTAATTGAGTTTTTGTTGAGTTATGCAGCCATCATTGATTTATAGTCAATTATGCACACTGGTCGTATTTCATTAAACAACTTATCGATAATGACTTGATAGTCACATTGATGTGATATATTGTAAAAATTTTATGTAACATGACTATGATGATTAGTATTATCAAACCATATTATTTCATAACTAATGCATGTTGGTTACATCAAGCCTTGGGATAAGACTTAGGTTTTTATTATAAAAAGGTTTGTTATTTGCTTGAATTTGGATTTGGTTCAAACCATGAGAATATATCAGCTTACTAAACCTCAATGGAAGTTAATATGTTAATCATTTGTTGATTAACCATGATTTATGTTCTTGGTGCTTTGTTAAAAATAGTGAAATGTGTAATATAATGGTTTTCTTGTTTATTAAATACACAAAGTTATCTTAAATAAACTAACATGATTATTGGTAGGGTATAACATATTTACTATGTTTTAACTTAATGGATGATTAATACCTAAGGTAATGTCATAAGGATAATCATATCATTTCCACCTGTGCTCATAGATTGAAACACTTAGATTATTGAGTTGATCAGGCTAATTCATTGATTATTTAAAGGCTATCATTGGCACTAGGTCAATTGTGCCTTTTGTTACTTTATTTTTAAAACTAGAATATGATTAATATTTCTAAAAAAAATCATGATTGAATTGCATTTTAGGGAAATGTTTTTTTGTCTTATTAAACATGAAAGCCATGAGACTTCACTAGGATTGATAAAATCTTTCGGTCATGATTAAAATATTTTACTAAGGTAACCATAGCCAAAGGTTTAAATAATTAAAGAAAGGCACATAAGACCTTTGAAAACCTAATGAAAGTGATAATTATGGTTTTCATCATTATCTTGGAAATTTTTTTTAAGGCAAAACTTTTTTTGTTTGGCCTTTAAAGCTATTTAACCCTAATTTTGATATAGGAATCCTAACTTGGTATTAATAGGGTTAGGAATATATACATGACATGCATAAGGGTGATAATTAGATTTGTAATAGACCAATTGGATGCTAAACTCAAACATATGCTAAATTTCTTATGCTGAGAATAGACTAAATATAAAAGGTACACCTAAGTTATGCATGAAAATGAAAAATAAATATAGTTAGCTAGTTTTGATGTTAACACAATGCTAGATCTAGAATAAGTAGAAAGTAGGCTGGAAGGAGATTGTAGAATAGTCATCAGATTCTAGATCTGTTGCTTCTAGAGCTTTGAATACTAACATTATCTTGGGATGGTTGCATCGATGCTACTGTCTAGGTTTGATGTAAGTGTCCTGTATGAAATACTTATTGGAAAAAGATGCAATCACCTAGATGATTTTGGGTTTGTCTTGACCTTTTCTCTGGTGCATTTAGATTTGCATCATGGACTGTTGCTTCTCATAAATTTTCAAAACCCTAGATCTTCATATTCATTATAAGCTTGGTAAAAAATGGGTTGGTGGGTACATGATATTGAGATAACCCCAAAGACCCCTTTATCAGTGAGTGCTACCTACATATCCAATACTCTGAATAGGGATTTAGACTGATATAATTCTCCCCTATATGTTGGATAGTGTATGAATAATGTGATATGTGCAAAACAAGTACAATAGTGACATAGCTTGTAACATAGAAAAGTAGGCTCTTGTGATTCTCCTTTAGTAATTTAAACCTATAGATGTGTTGTACCTATGATGGGTATGGAAATAAGGAAGCTTTGTTCAATTGAATGCTTGGTAAAGTGATTTTGATAAGTTGCCTTGGTCTCTCTTGGTCTTTTACTAGGTATTTCTAGGTGAGGAATGAATAAGGGTTGATATTATATTTATATCAATCCATTTGGATAATTAACTCACATTAAAGTACTTAGGCTAACCATTATGATATGTTTCATTTATAAAATAGATGACTTATAGGCACTTGACACTTGTATCAGGTGAGGACACTAATATTGATGTTAGTGTCTATCCTAGATGTTAGTGTTTATGGAGTAAGAAATTAGGTATAGGTTCATAACTTACAAAGATGAAAAATAAGTAAATTATAAGCATTCTAGGCAAGATAAAAGAAGTCTTGGGTCATCAACATAAGACTAGTTAGACTAAGAGATATAGGCCAAGGGACACAAGATAGAGTAGATGCAAGGCTTACAGAAGTGAGAAATATCCATAAATAAGAGGAAAAACCAAGCTCTTAATTTTCCAAGTGTATAAGACTGAGGTGCTATATAATCCATAAATATCATCTATATTTCCCCCCTTTAATTTAGTAATGAAATTGTTTCACTAAATTTTGTCTATTTTAGGTCTAAAGGAAAATAGAAAGAAGGATGGGGATATGTGATTAGAATGAACCCATATTAGTTTTCATGCCATATCCAGACATTGTGAGCACTCTTTTTTGGCTAGGGAGGACTACCTGGAAGTAAGAAAACACTACCACAAGATGTTTTTTAGCAGATAAATGAGTGGGCTGCCAAGCTATGTGCTTGTTCTAGGAAGTGTGAAACTTCCCTAGAGATGACAGTTCAGTTTTGAGAGGTAAAAGAATAATAAATAACTGAAAGAGAGGTAAAAAGAAAAAATAGAGATAATATTACTGTTATTAACAACCTGTATGTAGCAGAGAGTGTCAGGGTGTAGGTGAGGTACTTTGTTTGTATTTTAGAAGTTATTTGGGTAGGTTTTGAAGAGGCTAGGGAATGCACAATTATTGACGTTAGTAGGGGAGTGAATGATATCGGCTATAATACCAAGGTTGATAGTGAGGTGATTGATGTCAGTTAGGTTGCTAAGGTCGGTAGGGGCAATAATTGTCTAGAAGTTTGCAGAAGGTTTTCTCAAGTTTGGGAAATGGTTTGGATCAGGTCAGGGAGGTTGAGAAAGTTCTAAGAGGGAGATTATGGCTTGGTTAAGTTTAGTCAGAGGTTTGGTATGTTAGGTAAAGGGGAAACAAGCAAGGAAGCTTTTTAACTCCCTCATAGGGGTACAATCAAAAGTGTGTAAAGCAAATCAAGTAAAATATAAAGAAATAGAAGAATAAATATTTAAATGACCTATAATATCAGTGATGTACTTAGCTATGGTGGTTGCTAAATGATAAGTTCCAGGTTGATGGTCCCTATTAGGGAGTTTGAACCTGAATGCTATCTCATAGATAACAAGTAGGAGCTATTGGACCTTAAGAGCTCAGTTGTTGATTGTGATTGACTTATGTAGGGTGATTATAATCTTGGATGTCAAAAATAGAGTGCTGAGAGCCTGAATGAGAGTAAGAATTTATTTTCTTAATTTTTGCTAACCTAAACTACATGTTGTAGTTTGGATTATATCACCGATGTTGGTCATGTGTTGACTGACATTGATGACCCTAGAATAGGTAAACCTTTCTATTTTTGGCCTATTTCTATTGTTGTGCATGTCAAGTGTGACACCCATTATAAAATGGTAAAAATAATAGGCTAAGAAGGAAGTAGTTGTTTAGGAATTTAGTTTGGAAGTGGGAATAAGTCTTGGGTAGTTAGGATGGGGGGACCAAGTCTTGAGGTGACTCATCAGGGGGGAATTATTCATAGGGTGAGGTGGCCAAGTAAGGTGGCAATAAGAGTTTTAATTAACTTAATTAAGTATTTTAAATTAATTAAATGTGTGAGGGGTAAAAGTATGGGTTAAGGAGATTAATTATTATTATTAAAATGGGTTTAGGGGGTTTCAACATAGGGAGTTATGTACGTGTGTATGAAATAATTTTGGTGTCTACATTTGCCCCTTTTTGTCTTGTAATTTGTACTAACATGTTGCAAGACAAAAAAAAGGAGTTAGATGCTCTAAGTATTAGATGAGGTATCCCCCTTCAAAATCGGAATCGATGGAGGAGAAACTAAAATTAGGTACCAATTTGATGAAAAGGTATTTGGGTGACTGGTGGAAAATTGAGTATCTCTCCTTATGTGGATACCACAACAAGCTATAGTCATCAATGTTGAGAACATGCACAGTTAAAGAGGACTTAGATAGAAGTCACCAAAGCACAACTTGTAAGTTATAGCTGACAGGTCAAATCAATCAAATTTATAGCTCTAATGGTCAATGTATCCCAGGTATTTGATGTAGGAAGTGCCCCTAGGAAACACAAAAGGGTGGAAGATGAAAGGATGGGCTTGGTTTCCATCCTGAACATCTAAAATACATGCATGTACATAATAGCCAACTATAGCAGAATAGCCTAAGTGGTCAGGATAAGCAATGCAAGGGTCCATGAGCGAGGAAATATTCATTATCTCTAAGAAAAGCCATCGAGGGTGAAGATTTAAGTGATATTCAATGTCATTTTATCATGGTTAGGGGAGGTATATGTGATATCTAGTTGCCCCAATGTATGGGTAAGGTTTGAAAATTTGGGGGTAGTTGGTTGGTAAAAATAATAGTGAAATTGTGCTGATATCAGTATAACTAGGGCAATGTTGTCAATGTCAGTATGTATAAGCACTGATGTTAGTAGGTTAGGTTAAGAATGTTAATGTAGATGGTAGACCAAACTTGATAAAAGGGGGTTTGGTGGCTGACCAAACTCATTTACAACTTTATGATTAGAGAGAACAAATAGATCTTGAGAGAGATTTGAGATGACAGTGCAAGGAGGGGACCCAATGAGAGGTGCATGACCATAGGAGCCAGTGGTGCCAGCTAGGAGGAGACAGAGAGATGAGGTAAGAGCCTACACTACTTTGATTTGGTATTTGTAATTTTTAGGCTAAATGAGATGTGAGGGGTAGAAAATATGTTAGGGTAGGTGTAGGATAAGTTAGGGGGATTTATGGGTAGGTTTTTAGGGGAAATAGGTAAGGGTGGGTTGGGGTTGTTCATCCCTAGGGTCAAACCAGTCATTGATGTCAGTGAGGTCAATCGACGTCAATTGACAAAACACCAATGTTGATTGATGTCAGCTGACATGGCACTGAGGTTGGTAGTTTTCTATCAATTTTAGTCATGACACAAACTGATAAAGCACTAATATCAGCATTGATTTTGACATCAATGACTATAGAAAAGTAGTATAATATGAGAAAGGGTGAGTTTTAGATCTCCACTGGAAGTAGTCAAATAACCTAAAGGCTGAGCTAGCTTTAGAAGACCTCGTGTCATCTAAGTGATACCTATATAACCTGGTTTAGGGCCTTAAGCCAATGTAGTTCTCCCAGACCTAGGAAAAAGATATAAAAAGGTATGTTTAGGGAAAATGGTAAGTTGAGATAGTTGGAGAGGTCTAGGGCATAAAAGATAGGTCATAGTGTCAAGAGTTAAGAATATAGGTAGTGAGGCCTAGAGTTGGAATAGGTGGGTATGCCTAGGGTAGAGAGAGAGAGCTAGAGAGAAAGAGGCAATAAAGCCTAGGGTGGTTAGTAAGGTGGGTATATGGCTTAGCTAACCTTAGAAGATCCCATGTTGACTGAGTGTTGCCTACATAGCCTGGTTTAGGGACTCAGACCAATGTAGTTCTCCTAATAAGAAGGGAAAATGGTGGTGATAGAGTAGATTAAAAGGGATATAACCTGAGTTGTTTGTGTATGGATGCAAGTGAGGATAAAGCTTACACTGTGAGATCATCTATTGAGGTTATTGACATATATGAGGAGATATGTTACTATAGATGAGTGGAAGCATATGGTGGCTATGGGATTAGGAGGAGTGCAATAGTACTATCAAGTCATGCAATATGTGTCTCTAATGATAGCTTTGATTAAGAGGTGGGATCATACCACCAACACCTTCCATCTACCAACTGGAGAGTTGATAGTGAGGTAAGAGGATGTGTATAGGATTCTATGGCTACCACTCCAGGGTGAGGAGCTTTTCACATGTTTGAGAGAGGAGCATGATATACACATGGTCACTTTATATGGGGAGCATGTTAGTGAGGTGACCTACCACTCTATGAGTTTCACATATGAGCCACTCTATATGGATGATGAGGAGCAACATCATCTGAGCATCCTAATGATGATCGAGATCATGGTGTATGTATTATCAAACGTAGACAGAGGGAGATTTTTGATTGCTTTGACAAGTGTGCTTACATAGATGATTGAGTAGTGGGCCGTGTTTATTGGGGTCTAGTATTTTTGGCATAGTTTTATAGAGAGCTATGGGGTTTGAGGCTATGTCAATGATATAATTTATGTGTTGGTCATCTAATACACTATTGGGCTTATGAGCACATCATGGTGATATAACCATTGGGGTTACCTACCACTATCCTAGCCAACTTCAGGATTGGATTTAGATGGTGGAGAGATGGGATGGCATAGACCTAAGTGGATAAAATCATGTGAGACATTACCTACTATAGGCACATGATCAAGGGCTTGATCCCTATAGATATCATGTGGAGACCATATCTAACATATCCAATTTTTAGAAGGTACGCAGAGCAACTTGTTGGGTTGTAGAGCTCACTATGGGTTAGGTGGAGACAAGCTGATGAGTTGGAGATGGTACCTATGGCATGGGTCAAGAGGTAGTTGGTCTACTATAGGATATTCTACCTACCTTCCCTTGATATAGGAGGGATGACATAGAGGCACCCTTATCATTGCCCCAAGAGACAGATGGGCTAGATTTTGAGGAGCTATCAATAGGGCTAGATGTGGAGGACCTAGGGTGTATAGTGGCCTATATGGATTAGTGGGTAGGGTTACATCTGGTGATGGAGGTTAGGAGGCCACCACTAGATTTATAAGGCTTAGTCAGAGAGAGGGATGTAGTATTACAGGCTCAAGATATAGTAGTACAGGCTTGAGGTGTAGTAGTACAGGCTTGAGAGACAACCCAAGCATAGGTGTTAACCTTACAAGGGTAGGTGGTGATATTTTAGGGTTAGATTGGGGCTTTATAGGGTCAAGTTGTAGCACTACAAGGCCAAGTGGCCATTTTAAAAGTTTAGGTGATTGTAGTGAAAATAGAGAGAGATAGTCTAAGAGCAGTAAGCTAGGCTACTCCTCCTCCTCCACCACCACAGGGAACAGTATAGGTTGGGCCATCATCAGGTGCTATGGGTCTTTGATAGACTATATCTATGGTGAGGTATTTGACTACCTTAGATGAGATTGCTTATTATGAGAGGGAGATTAGAGAGTTCCTATAGATATTGAGATATTCAGAGTTTAGAAAGTAGGAGAGGTCAATGTCACATGCGATGGCTTCTAGCTCACATTGACGTAGATGGATGAAGAATGGTGATGACACTGCCTCTTCATAACCACATGGAGAGCTGTGAGGACCCTGAGTATTAGTGTTTTTTTAATATATGTTACATGTATATCAACGTGTGAGCCAAAGATGCGAGATGTACATTTTGAGAGAGATTTATGATGTTATGATGATGTAGATGATGAATATGTATTTTGATGACATATTAAATTTATGAGATGTTCATTTATTGCCATGTGTTTATTTGAGATGTGTTGCTTATGATTATGATGATGATATGGATGATGTTTATTTTATGCTATGCTAATTTGGATTTTAATGTTGATCATATTATTTGAGTTAGACAAGCCTTTCCCATTTTTGTGATGGTATATGCATAGTTGATTGGTTAGTTTTATCTTAGCATTTTTCCATATTTGTGATGGTGTATGCTTAAAATGAATAGATTGATGAGGTTAATTTATTTCAGCATTTTTCCATATTTGTGATGGTGTATGTGTAAAATAAAGAGGTTGGTTATGTTAGTGTTGGTATGACATTATTTCTTCATCTCTAATAGAGAAATCATCATGTGATTGGGATGGGAAAATAAAGAGGAAGAATGCTCGTGCATTGGTAAAGACCATAATTTAGAACATAAATAGGCTTAGGAAAATGAGCCTCTTTCATGCCTTATACCTTTGAACCATTGTGTTTGTTAGAGAAGCGTCATTTTTACCTCATGTTATGTGAGCTTCATAGTCCCTTGAAAGAGTATGAGGGGAAAAAAGGGTAGAATGAGGGAAAATGTGTAGATAACATAACCTACCAAGTAGAAATGATATATTCCTTTTGTGGGTGACCCGAGAGCTAATAGAGGCAAGTCCATGACTTAAAGTTTTTTTTTTTTTTTTGTGTGTAAGTTGATCAATGAGGGAAACCTACAATGGGATTTTGTATAGGTTAAGGTTGTGCAAAGAGGTGAGGATCCCTTTGCATTTGTTTTTTCCCTTTGAGAATAAATCTTGGCTTAGCCACCATTCAAGGGAGTGGTCTAAGTGTTTTTTTAAAATCTTAAATAGATGTCCTTCAAGGGAATAGTCTATTGATAGTAGCAAAGGGAAGTTACACAACTGTCCTTCAAGGGAGAAGTCTACGTTGAAAATCATGTCCTGAGAGTTTATAACTTTTTCAAATATCCCATTTTTTTTTGCTTTTAGTCATGGACAAGACTATAGAGGCTTAGGAGTTTTCCACTGCGAGGATAAAACCATACCGCTGTGTAAGTTATCTAAGTGTATAGGAGTAAGGGTGAAGAGGAAGGGAAATGAATGTAATAGGGATGCTCAAAGGACAAGCTCAAGTTAAACATGAATTAAAGTGACATTGGTTTAACAAAAGAATGGTTGTAGGTGTAAGGCATTTAAAGGCTCAGGATCTAACCTTATTTCAAGAGAAGACAAGTGATAAATTCTTGAACCATACTTATGAGTTATGATATAAGGTCCAAGCCAATTAGGAGCAAACTTACCCTATTTGCTTTTCTCCATGTTCGTTATATGTTGATTTTATTTTAAGATGAGATCTCCTATATTGAAATATCACTCTTTGAGGTTTTTGTTATAAGATTGTTTGATACGCTCCTAATAGATTTGGACGTGGTTGAGGGCTATGATATGATGCTCATCAAGCAATTCAAGTTGGGCCAAACGTTCTTGGTGAAATTCATCATTAGTAAGTATGTCATGTAGAGAAATGTGAAGAGAAGGAATCTAGACCTCAAGAGCTAAAATAAATTCCATCCCATATACCAATGAAAAAGGTGTAGCACTCGTAGGGGTTCAAATGCTAGTGCAGTAAGCCCAGAAAGTGAAAGGAATGTGTGTGTGCCAATCCTTGCCTGTATAGTTGACTACCTTCATGAGAATTTTGGTCAAAGTTTTGTTAGAAGCTTCTACCTGTCCATTAGTTTGGGGATAGTATGGTGATGAGAAGCTTAATTTGATTCCAAAGGAATCACAAAGATCTTGAACAATCTTGTTTTTGAAAGACTTACCATTATCAGTTATAATCTTGTGAGGTACACCAAAATGATAGATGATGTGATGTTTAATGAAGTCAACAATTTTCTTAGCTTTAATGGAGATGAGAGGGATGGCCTCGACCAACTTGGTGAAGCATTCAGTGGCAGTAATGATAGAATGATGATGGAGTGATGAATGAGGGTTAATCTCTCTGATTAGATATTAGCCCCATTGGTAGAAGGGACAAAAGTATTTGGAAACTTGAAATGCATGATTGGGAACATGAAGGAGGTTAGCATCTTGTTGACACTTGACACAATGCTGAATGTAATCAACACAATCTTGATGAAGTGTGGGACAATAATATCCAAGTTGAAGAATGCGTTTAGCAATTATGTGACCATTAAAATGCCCACCACAAATCCCATCATGGACTTCCTTAATAGCAAAGGGAGTCTTAGTACTAGTTAGGCATCTAAGGAGAAGACCATCAAAACTTAGTTGTAGAGAAGTCCCCCTAGTATAGTGTAACAAGCGGCACATTTTATGAAGCCCTGTTTCCCATTATTAGAAAGATCATGAGGGGTAATAGAGAAGGAAAGATAATATGTGAGTTGTTTGTACCATAAGTCTTGTGGGTTGGTTGTTACATTTTTGACAAAGAGGATGTTAGCTAAGACATAAGAGGGTAATGTTAAGTGATGCACAGTGACATATATTCTTGAAGAGGAAGATGAAGAGGGTATGTGTGAAGCAAGTGAAGCCACCATGTCAGCAAACTTGTTTGTAGATCGAGGAATAGTTGTAATAGATAAGAGTCAAATGATCCCAAGAGTGTATCTACATGATGTTTATACCATCATAGATTTTTTTTTGCATAGGTAGGAACCATTAACTTGGTTAACCACTAGCTCAAAATCACCAAAAACTAGTTATGGATTTGATACCCAAGAAGAGAGCTATTTGAAGTCCTAGAATCAAAGCCTCATATTCGGCCATATTGTTAGTGCATTCAAAAATTAGTTTAAATGATAGAGGCATAGGTTCACCATCTAGAGGAATAATAATGACCCCCACACCCCCACCATGTTTTCATTTAGATCCATCAAAGAACATCATCATTTGATAGGAGATGTCATCGGTGGAGAGTGTTGTAATAGATTCGTCAGGGAATTGAAGGTTCGAAGGTTGATTGTCAGGTGGGCAATAGCTAATTAGTCAATGATTTTTTTCCCTTTAATAGATTTTTTATGAATAAAATCTAAGTCAAATTTAGCAAGAAGCATGAGCTACCGAGCTACATGTTGGTTGTGATATGGTTTGGAATGCATGTATTTGAGAGGATTAGTATGGGTGACCACATAGGTTTTGTGATTTAGGAGATAATGGTGAAGCTTAGAGGTAGAAAAGACCAACACAGGACAAAGTTTTTTAGTATGGGTATATCGAGTCTCATAATCAATAAGTGTGTGGATTATTTAATAAACCACCTACTCTCAATGTTGGTCATCTCGTTGGGTAATCATAGCACCTAGAGAATGGTCTGTTGTGAAGATGTATAGGTAAAAAGGCTGATTTTCCTTAGGTGGAATAAGAATGAGTGGGTAAAGGAGGTATTGTTTAAGTGCATCAAAGGCTTCTTGGTAATATATATTCCATTGGAAGGAGACATCCTTTTTGAGGAGATGGTGAAAGTGTTGGCAATGATCTGACAACTAGAAAATGAAGCATCGAATTGATTGAAGTTTGCCTTGTAGGTTGTGGAGTTGTTTGATATTAGTAGGTGGAGGAATTTATAGGATTGATCTAACCTTAGCAGGATTAACCTTGATACCATGGAGATAAATGATAAAACTTACATTTTTATCGAAAAGAACAACAAAGACACATTTCTTTGGGTTTAGTCAAATGTTATATTGGAGGAGATGAGTGAATATGGTTTTGAGAATTGTCAAGTGTGATGAAGTTTAGACTTGTTGAGTAAGTCATCCACGTAATCTTCCATAATTTTATGTATAGGAGATCATGGAAAATGTAGGTCATAGCACATGTTGGTAGGTTACACCAGCATTCTTCAGGCCAAAAGGCATGACCCAATAATAGAAAGTCTCCCATGGGGTAATAAGGGTTGTCTTGTGTTGATCCTCAAGAGCAACCAAGATTTTATTATATCTAAAAAATTCATCCATAAGTGATAGCATCTCATGGATGACTATTAGATCAATAATTTGGTCGATACTAAGCAATATGAAATTGTCTTTTAGACAAGTGAAGTTTAAATCATGATAGTCAGTGAAAATATGGATTCCATCTATAGCTTTTGTGATCATAACTATATTATAAATCCATTATGGGTAGTCGATGGGTTGGATAAAGTTAACAAAAATGAGGTGTTGGAGCTCTTCTTTGACAATGAGAATGATACAAGGATGTATTTTTTGAAGCTTTTGCTTAATGGGTTTAGTATCTTGATTGGTGACAATATTATGGGTGATGATAGAGGGGTCAATACCAAGCATGTCATTGTAGGACCAAGCAAAGGACTTGCTATGGTCATTAAGAAATGTGGCATAATTAGCTTGCTCAGAAGAATCTGAACATTGACCAATCTTGAGGATGTGAGGGTTATCATGGGAGGGTAGGTTGATATCAATGGTTGATTCATTTAACATAGCTTGTGTTTCAGATGGGAACAATCGTTGGATATATGAATCATCCGCACCCATGTAGGTGAGAATTAGGTCATCATCTTGACATTAGATAGTGTTAATAGTGGGAGAATCTTCATCAATTATTTTAAGATGAATGAGAGGAAGGGACCTTGTTTCCTTACCCTGACGATAGGTGAGAGGCCCCAAATGAGTGGCATTTATTGAAAAAAAAATAGGAGGTATATATACCTTCAATTTTATAGGTGATTATGGAGAAGAAGGTGGAGAAGGAGAGACTAGTTCCTCAACAATTGGTTCATGGGAGGTTTTAGTGTGGTTATTTAGTTCGTCATATCCTACCCCATGCCTCTTTTTGGCATTTTCAATGGTGTTTCTAGTAGGAAATTCAATAAGCATATGGACACCTTGTTCATAATGACCCAAATGAAATTTTTTCTAGGCACACCTATAGAGATAGGTGTGAGCAAATATAGGGTTACTCAAGAAAGAGAAGTCACTAGTAAATGGTTGTGGTGAAGAATATGGATTGTTGACAATGGGAGCTTGATCAATTCCCCCATATGTGAAATTAGTTTGAAGGTTAGGGGGCCCATAAGGGATGACCATCCCAATATAGAGATCATAATTTAGGTGCATGTGAAGCATTCCATACTCTTGTGGAGTATAAAACATGCCAAGCATCAATAAATGATATTCATTGAGTGATAAATGTTGAAACGTCTCCTCCATGGGATATTTATCAAGAATTTGTGTTGCTGATATCTGTATAACCATGAGAGTGGAGCTTGTGGAAGCTTCAGAAGCATCATGTGAGGAAGATGATGTTTTCAATGGGATGAGAACATAATTTGGAACACAGGTCATATTACATGTTATAAACGGAGGTGGGTCAGTAGGTATAACATGTACTTGTCCATCATGTTCATACTTGACACAATGGTGCAAAGTTAAGGGTACACATGCCATAACACATATCCAAGGTCATATAAGCAATATGTTATATTGTAACTCTCCTTACACAACATACAAAATCTTAGGAATTGTGTGGAGACCTACATGAATATGTAAGACAACAGTGCCCACCGTAGTAGCTGTAGTATCATTAAAGAAATAGAGTACTAAATCAGTTTTAGAAATGCAATTATTGGGAAGGGCTAGCATTTATAGGCATGGGTGGAAATAATATTAATACTAGCTCCCCCATCGATCATAACTCTCTTGATATGAGTTTGATAAATATATGTGGTAATAAAAAGGGCAAAATCTTGATCTTTAGGGTGTTAAAGTGGAGTTTTTGAATCACTAAAAGAAATCAAGGAGACATAATTAAGGGAGCTGACCAAAGCTACAAGAGGTTGGGGATCATTTGATTGTACCTCAATTTCTTGCAAAGCACTAGTCAAAGCTTGACAATGTTGGGATGAGCTTTCGATTAACTCATACAAAGACATTTTCATAGGAGTTTGGTGAAGCTATATCACTATTGAGATTTGAATAACATCTGAAGATGTTGTTTTAAGAACACCCAAGATGGAAATATTAGGGTTAGTAGGGGGAGTATCTTTGGTTAAGGGATGGGTCCAAGGTGTAGTGACCTTTTCCTTAGATTTATCTTTTTAGTTTTATGATCGTGTGGCCATATTAACTGTGTTGATTTGAAAAGTTGGTGAAGGAGGTGGTAAAGGGGTTACAATGACATCTTTGGATTTAAATTTAGGTGGACTAGTAGGAGGCATTGTAGATGCCAAAGGTGGAATAACAGGAAGGTTAATGATAGTGTCATAAAAAAGAATGTCAATATCTAAGTGTTACTAAATAACTACTGTGAGGGCTTTATAATTCTTAGTATCATGTCTAGGGGAACGATGATATAAACACACTTGTGTATCATCAAACCAAGATGGCTTCATTCCAAGAGGACTATAAGGCTTAATGCGAGGAAGAGTTATTACCAAAGATTACAATAACCAATGTAAGAAAAAGCTTTGAGAGCCTACAAGTCAGCTTGTGTTTATTGTACTAATAGGAGTGGACACCTTCTTTTGTTTTAGTGTTGGAAAGGTAATTTTACATGGTGTCTTGTTTGGTGATTGTCGAGTTACATGTTTTTCTATCACTTTCTTAGTGCCAAATGTGAGAGGCCTACCAGATGGAAAAGGCAGGATTGGAGGTATATTAACCTTTTGTTTGGCTTGGTTAGATGATATTCCAACTAAAGTATAAGGGTGCAGCCTCAGAATAGACAATAAAGTTAAGGGTTGGAGAAGGGATCAATGAGATCTAAGAGGCTTAACATTCTTCTAGATTTTAGGGTGAGAAACTCCAACTCGTGGTTGAGGAGTTAAATCTAATTTCACTTGTGGATGAATTAAATTAGAAATGGGGCATATACCTAAGGCCTTGATCTGCTTTGATGTAACAAATTCCTATGAGGATGAGGGTTCTGGCATAGAGGTTAAAATTTAGTTGCTTTTGGTGAAGAATCTATAGCTTTTTCAAAGACCTTAGGGTAAAGGGTAGTAAGGGGATTGGTGGGAAAGGTCACCATTCATTGTGTTGGATATGAAGCTTTAAGCCATTCCCAAAATACCGCATGGTCAAGCTTCATGGAGTCAAGAAATTCTAGACTTTTCCCCAAACATGAGAAGGGTTTTGATAAAGTTGACATAGGCCTTATGGTTATGTCTTTATAAATCTATGATGTTTGGGAAAGAGGGAAATTGTTAGTTTTTGCTACTTCTGGCTAAAGACAAGAAAGGACCACAATGGGGTCTTTTTCGATAGAGACAGGAGAAGAGACTTGGTCTACCATGGGTGGAGGGGATGTAGGTGAAGTAGGTTCCTCAAGAGGGTAAAGCATAGGTATTATGGTTCCCTCAACATGTGGGTAAGTCATGGGTAAAGTATGATCTTCCATAGGTAAAAGAAGGGGTAAGGGTGGTGTAATTGGAGTAGGCACAATAGGTCTCTCATCTATTATGGGAGTAAATGATATGGAATCTTCTAGGTGCAAAGGTGAAGTGGGTGGGGTACCATTATATATAGATAGAGGAGAAGTAGGCGAAGAAGGATCCTCAAGAGGGTATAATATAGGAATGATTTTCCCTTTAACATGTGGTTGAGGAACAGGTAGGGTGTGGTCTTCAAATGTAAGAGGATAGGTAATATTGGTGTAAATGGAATTAACATCACATGCTCCTCATGTGGTAAAAGGAGTGGCAAAGGAGGTTCCTCCTCTCGAGGGAGTGGAACAAGTGAAATAGGCTCTTCTACTTGAGAAGGAAGAATGGAAAAAATAGATGCCACTGAATGTAGGGGAGGAGTCGATGAAATAGGTGTCTCCTGTTGAGGGGTAGGTTGAACTGAAGATAAAGGAAAAACCATATTAACTGTATGGATATTATGATCACCTAAGTTAGTTGTGGACTGGATAATATTTGATCTAGTGAATGGTTAGGAAAAGGTGTTTGAACACATCCATACTTTGATTAAGAAGTGCAATAGGATTGTCCAAGATGAGCTCACCTATATCAAGCATATCTTGAATAATGTTCTTGAGTTTCTTGAAATTATTAGAGTTGTGACCTTTAACTCAATGGTAACCACAAAACTCATCTTCTTTATACCAAGTTGGGATATTATGAGAAGGGTCAAACTGTATAAGATGTTTAATTTGTGGAAGGGTCATGACACCTTATTGCAATAGTTTCTCCAAGATGGATGTATATGATTCCCCAATGGGAGTGTATTGTCTCTGTTCATACTGTTGTTGGAATTGCTTGGTCGGATTTTGAGAAGTCAAAGAATTTTATTGGTTTGTGGTTGTGGAGAGGTTGACTTAATGACCATCACATTGGTGGAGATTTTAGCCTTTTAGTTAGAGGGAGAAGTTTTAGATGAGGAGGACTCATTTGTCTTGGTATTGGGATTCTTTCTATGCAACTTGAATTTGCCTTCATCAATAGCGTGAGCCTTTAGTTTCCATGACATTGTAAAAGCTTCATTAAATATGCAAAAAGTTTGTACCCAGAGTGTGTATGAGGTGTGCTTAACACATGCCCTTGATAAATTCTCAATAAGCTTAGATTGGGGTAAGGAGGAGAGTTGATTGATCAAGCTTCTCTAATGAGTGACAAAATTTACAATAGACTCGTCATCAAATTATCTGATAGAATAAAGGTTTGTTATAAAAACCATTTTAGAAATGTTAATATAGAAATGGTCTAGGAATATTTGTGCAAGTTGGGTAAATGAGAAAAGGGAGTGCTGAGGTATAGAGCTATACCAATCCAAGGTAGCACCTGAAAGAGACATAGGGAAAGTACAAAGTAGTGACACATCATCATGTCCTATTAAATAAAAAGCATGTCTAAATTATCACAAGTGCTATTATGGGTCCTATTTACTCTAAAAATGAGTAAATTTAGGGAGCTCCCATTGGCTTGGATAAGGGTGAATAGACACAGAAGGATGGATTGGTTCATTGAATATCTGATCATAAGATAATATATTATTTGAACCAAAAACAAATGTCTCTAGATTAGACATCTTGTCCATTAGCATCTTAATGAGGTCTAGAGGGGGATTAGTTTGGGGGATTCCTCCTAAGTTATAGGGAAGCTAATATGAAGTAGAGGAAGCATATGACATAGCTTGCTGAGGTTGTGTCAGGGTAAAATAAGGATAATGAGTCATAAGTTGAGGTACGAAAAGAAAAGGGACTTGTCCCATTGGGTTGGAGACTATGCCTTAGTTGGTTATTATTATTGTAGGTTGACTTATTGGCATGGTTAGACTAGATGAGCGGTGAGTCATAACTCGATAATTATAGGTGTGAGGGTGGATGGAATAAGTACCACTAAATTATGGAATGGGGTGTGACTTGGTTGAACTAGTTGTGGTTTTGAAAGTAGGGAAGTTACACCAGTGTTTAGGTGGGATTAGGTGGTTGGAGATGTCACATTTTAGATATTGTTTATAGTTGGGTTACTCATCAAAGTGGTGGTTTGGGTAACCATGGGGAAAATAGTGGAGGCAATTAAAATTGAGGTTATCTCCATTAAAGAGGTTGGCATACCATAGATTGGGTCACCTAAAGAATTACAGGTTCGGCTCATAGCAAAGTAATAATAAAACACTGCCATATTACAATCAAGAAATTTAGTAACATCTTGAACTCCCTTACGCACAATGGGTGTTTGGTTAGGGCTAGGAGTATGATCTGTATCTGAAGTATGCTCCATGATAGAATCAAAAGTGAGAGGGGAAGGTGAAAGTGGTTGCTGGCTTGCGTAATCGGCAAGAATTTTGGCTTGAGCTCATGTCAATACCATGCAAGAGGTGGTTTAAATAGTCTTATTACCTTATATTTGAAACAAAATAAAGAAAAACTAGGTTTGAGTACAGGTAAATGGGTTATTTTAGCTTACTAGTTTGAGCAGATAAAACTACACAATCACTGACATCAGTAGGGATGACCGATATTGATAGGAATAGTTTGTCAATGTAGGTGGAATAATTGATGTCAGTAGGTAAAGTTTGCCGATACTAATAAAGTTAACTGATGTTGGTCACTGTGAAATCTTGGGATATGGAAAATTTGATGTTTTAAGAAATTAGAGGCTAAAAATAGGTAAAATAGTGGATGTAAAAGGTCTGTGTAAGAAGGAATAACGCTCATAAAACTTGAGATAACATGTTATACAAACTTAGCTTTAGAAATAGTATTGATTTTGTGAATCAATAGAAAATCATCCTTACTAAATCAAAAATATAGAAGGCAATTAATAAGTAAGAAAATAACTTTCAACCAGTAACTATTAAGTCTTAGAAATTAATTTTTAGTCTCATGTTGGCTTATGCCTTAATCAGATAGTGAGAAGATAATTTAGTTATCGAAGGTACTAGAAAGTAATCTAGAGCTAGTTTCAAGTTAGTTTTGGTGCTCAAATGGAAATCTGTGTTAGACTAGGTATGTGGTTTATTATATGAGCTCATTCTCTGTACTTCATGAACCTAGAGCTGCACCATGCCGCTTAGCAAAAATATACCTTCTATCTAGAGATTATACTCCACCAGAGAACAGAGTGGGTTCTCCCCTTGGTGGTGAAATCCAAGTAGGATAGTCAGGTAGGGTAAGGTGATCCACTAGGTGATGAAATCTTGATGTGCCTTTTCTCAGGTGAGTTTAGATGCTTGTTTATGTTAATGTGATTTGGTTGTGTAACATAGATGTACTAAGATTTATTCAAAATGCTTGTAATTAACTAGGTGAGTTAATATGCAACAAGCAAACTATGAAATGTAGTAAGTTTTAAACCCAAATTTGAAATGTTTAGATTCAAATGAAAATAGAGAGGAAATAGGAATAGAGTATGAATTCCACTATCCTAATGTGCATGCAAGAGGAAGTAAAGAAGGGAGTATCTTTTTTTTTTGTAAAATAAAATGACAAATTGCTTTTAGAGGTAAGGAGAAAAGAAAGAAAATTTTAGTTTTAATGCCTTTTAAACAGAAAATAAGATATTGAGTTTTTCATTTTTACGAGAAAAGAGAAGAAGGAAGTACAAGAAATGAAATTTTCACTATATTACACCTATATAAATGTTTAAAATAAAAAATGAACCCAAGGAAAACTCCAGGGTCCTAATGAGCATGCCAAAAATGTTTCACTAAATTTTGTCTATTTTAGGTCTAAAGGAAAACAAAAAGAAGGATGGGGATAAGTGATTAGAATGAACCCAGATTGGTTTACGCATGATATCCAGATGTTATGAGCACTCCTCTTTGGCTGGGGAGGACTACTTGTGAGTAATAAAACACTACCACAAGATGTTTGTTAGCAGATAAATGAGTGGGCTGCCAAGCTATGCACTTGTTCTAGGAAGTGTGAAACTTCCCTAGAGATGACAATCCACTTGTGAGAGGTAAAAGAATAATAAATAATTGAAAGAGAGTTAAAGAGAGAGTGAAATAGAGATAAGATTACCATTATTAACAACCTGTATGTAGCAGAGAGTGATAGGGTGCAGGTGAGGTATTTTTTTTTGTGTTTTAGAAGTTGTTTGGGTAGGTTTTGAAGAGGCTAAGAAATCCACAGTCGCTGACATCGGTAGGGGAGTGATCGATATCGGTTATACTACTGAGGTTGGTAGTGAGGTGACTGATGTCAGTTAGGCTGCAGAGGTCAGTAGGGGCAATAATTGTTTGGAAGTTTACAGAAGGTTTTCCCAAGTCTGGGAAATGGTTTTGATCAGGTTAGGGAGGTTGAGAAAGTTATGAGAGGGAGATTATGGCTTGGTTAAGTCTAGTTAGAGGTTTGGTATATCAGGTAAAGGGGAAATAAGCAAGGAAACTTTGTAACTCCCTCATGGGGGTACGATCAAAAGTGCATAAAGTAATGCAAGGAAAACATAAAGAAATAGAAGAATAAATATTTAAATGACCTACAGTATTAGTGATGTAATTAGCTATGGTGGTCATTGAATGATAAGTGCCAAGTTGATGGTCCCTATTAAGGAGTCTAAACCTGAATGCCTGAACAAAGAAAAGAAGTAGGTGCTGTTGGTCCTCAAGAGCTTAGTTACTGATTGTGATTGACTTATGTAGGGTGATTATAAGCCTGGATGTCAAAAATAAAATGTTGAGAGCCTGAATGAGAGTAAGAATTGATTTTCTTAATTTCTACTGACCTGAACTATAGGTTGGAATTTGGCTTATATTTCTGACATCGATGATCTCACCAATGTTGGCCATGTGTTGACTGACATCAATGACCCTAGAATAGGCAAACCTTTATATTTTTGGCTTGTTTTTCTATTATTGTGCATGGAAAGTGTGACACCCATTATAAAATGGTAAAAATAAGAGGTTAAAAAGGAAGTAGTTATTTAAGAATTTGGTTTGAAAGTAGGAATAAGTCTTGGGTAGTTAGGATGAGGGGACCAGGTCTTGATGTGACTCATCAAGGGGTAATTAGTCATAGAGCAAGGTGGTCTGGTAAGGTGTCAATAGGAGTTTTTAATTAACTTAATTAAGTATTTTAAATTAATTTAATGTGTGAAGGGTAAAAGTATGGGTTAAGAAGATTAATTTTTATTATGAAAATGGGTTTAGGGGGGTTTTGACATAGGGAGTTACGCATGTGTGTGTGACATAATTTTGGTGTCTACAAAAATTACTAGTTTAAAGGAAAAGAATGTGTACCTGGGTGTGTAGAACACACATTGTCTTTATGTGTGCCAAACTTGAGTGATTTGATGGTGATTGGAATTCAACCATGAACATGTTACAATATATAATTAGTGTATATAATTTAGAATTGAAAGTACATGAAACATATTAAAATTGAAATATTAAGGTTTAAGATTACACGTGTGTTGATGTAATCACCTTACCTATTGGCAAGTTGATTTGAAAAAGATGTATCATTGTAAGGCTATGAAACTAAGATTAGGAAAAATATAGATAAATATTAACAATGCATATATCCAAAGAAATATAGAGAGATTAGAAGGCACCAACCTTGGAGCAAAGGTTAGTTGCCACTTGGTAGTTGAGATTAGCTCAACTATGCAACCTAATCATACTTATAACCTAGTGGCCCCACTATATTTGAAGAAATATAAAAACTCAATTAAGTGCTAATGTGGAGGACATGTTTCCAAAACATGCCCCCATTGCAATATGGAGATATTGAATAATGAATAGGTTTGGAGAACATGCTTCCAAAGCATGCCCCCACTGAATCTGAAATTTGTAAATGTGTGGAATCCATGCCCATATGACATGCCCCCACTAATATTCCCTCGTTTTTAAGGAGAAAGAATAATAGAAGCTGGTAGTTACCTCACCTCAAAAGGATAAGACAATTGTATAATCTATGAATGAAACCATGTAGTATATAAAAGGACATGTCTAGGTAGATGTATCATTAAAGTGCATAGAATAATGTGATCACATAAAGTCCTAGAAGGGACACACCAATGTGTACCATCATTAAGATTAAATACATAACCAATATTTAAGGGTAATGTCAAGACCAATGGGGGTTTGTTTTGAATAAGTGGATTCTAAATAAATGGTTTGAAAATTTAAGTATCTATGCATGAAAAACCAAATGCACCATAAGTTGGAGATTCTTTCTTGGAAATGTATGTTTATTGTTTGTTTTCATCATTGAAAACCCATGGGATATAAACTGGATAAAAGTTGCACATCTTCTCTTGCTCATTATAAAAAGATGCATTTTGATCATTATGTAACATTACCATTTGGGATTATTCTTTAAAAATTTATTGCTTTGGATCATTCTTTGGAATATTTGATATATCTTTTGGAGAATTTGGAACATTTGAAAATTAAACATCATGTGAAGGCTCGTCCACATTGAGGTGGATTTGGTAAAGGTTTATCCTTTTATTTTGGAGGATCTTTTGGTACCCATTTTTGTTCATTTAACACCTTTGCTTTAGGAAAAGTTGTCTTTTGTATCTTTATTTTTAATGCAAAATAAAAATTGATATGGTGATCATGCATTCTATGATATGCATAGTAATATTTAGATTTTCATATATGATGTATAGGAGGTAATTTGATCACTTTATTTCTAAGCATATCGATTAGAATCTCACTTGACCTTTTGGTAGGATTCTATTCACTTATAAAATCATTGTCATTAAGTGACTTTGGTTTTGGGTTCTAATGTTGATTTTTATTAGGCCATGATTGGTATGAAAAGATGCAAACACATGGTTCACACTAGAATAATGTGGATTTATTTGTATATGAAATCTGATTTTGTAATAAAGTGATTAAAATTTAGAGACTAATTTTTCTTTTGTAACTCATGTATTTAATTGCTCATACTAGTGATTTGATATTTTAAGGATTCATAAACACAAACCTTGGGTATTTTAGATTGATTACCTTCATTTGAAATTATAGGGTGGGATACCTTATCCCTTGGATAAGTCATAGTTTATACCTAATTAAATGGATGAGATATATCACCCTCCTTATGGTTAGGAGGAGAAAAAGGTTTCTTTGTATCCATTTTAGATGTTCTAAAAATTGATATGAGAATAAGATAAGCAAGAAAAATAAATGTTAAGGAGCAATCAATCATTATAGTAAAGATATAGAAATTTTAGGCTATTGGTTGAGTTTTTTGAAAATTGAAGAGAGGTTTTTCTGAAAAAACAAGTGAATGAGACAAACCTAGAATAATAGGGAAACAAAAGTACATGTATGACATATGGATCTACATTTACTAAAAATAGTAAAATGCTATATTTGAATAATACATAAAATATTGTGAAAAACTAAATAGGTCTTTGTCTATATAAATATAATAAATAAAAACATCTGAATAATTTTCAATTTGAACTATTATGAATCTAAAATTGTCCAAATAATGATGAATGCTTCACAGGCAAAAGCCTAGAATATTCCAAATAAAAAATCAACAATTTTGATAAATCAAGAATATTTTTCAAAGATATGAGAAATATTTTTTAATGAAATATTAAGTTTTATGAAACCCATAAATTAATTTTAACACAAGTTCACCATTTGCCTTATATGTTTTAGATTAAGGTAAAAGCAGGTTTTGAAGGGACCTCGAAACCCTTTAACAAAAATAAAAAAGATAAAGCAATTACGTCCATCAAGAAGAGCATACCTAAATCCTACTGAAAAACAACATCAAAATCAGGTTTTACAGGGACCTCAAACCATAAACCTAAACCAATAAAAGTACCCAGGTTTTATAGAGACCTGGAAACTCAAAATAAGTTTAAGACTAAGAACCAAGTATCAGGATAAAAAACAAGAACCAGTTAAAACATCCAACAATAAGGACCTGGATAAGAACAAATTCAACAAAGAAGACCCTAGTCTTCTATTGCAATTCAAGGATCATCTTAACAGCCTCCTTTCCAATCGTAGTAGCATCCTGCATGGAGATAGCAGCCGAAGTAGCAACATCTTACAGGGCTTTCTTCCTCGAGCTCTACCTAGTCCTCTTACTGAGACCCTCTAAGGATATTATTTTTTCATTAGCTCTTTTTTCAAGATTAACTGCATCAGCACAGATGCTTGATGTTACATGCTCCATCTTAGTTCTGCTTTCCTTGATGAGCGTTCTAAGATTATTCTCATAATCTTTAAGTTTATTTGGGATATCTCTCATTTGCATCTCCAAATGGTCGATTTTGGTCCGATCAACTTCCTGATTGTGTTGCATTATTTCCACTTTCTTCTTCAGCCCCATTAATTCATTGTAGATCCATGAATCAACTTGGAGAATAGAATCGGCTTTGAATTTGGTAGAATGCAGGAAGGAAAGCTTAGTATCCGTCTGTCGAGAGTCACGAATGTCCTTTGTATTATCATGTGGAGGGGAATCAACCTTTTCAATTTGTTCCTCCTTTTCCATCTGTTCCTCCTCTTTAGTCCCAACAGGGTCTTCATGCTGAACAGGGTCCTCCTTTTCTTGTTCCTCAATCTCAATTGCAGGAGTCAAAACCAAAACCATATGTTCCTCCTCTCTCATAGAAACTAGATCATCAATTAAAATATTCTTATCTCTAACACCTCCCCCCAACATAGTCTGATTATCCTCATTATCATAATTGCTCTGTTTTGAGTTTCCCTCAGTTGTATCCCCTTCATTCCCTTTCTCAATTTTTCCTTTAATTTTTGGATATCCTTCCAAATTAGAACTGAACTCCCCATCATCCATTCCTTCCTCTTCATCTAGGACATCCTTCTTATAACTTTCAGTACTTTCCACCTCAAATTCCTCTTCAACAATTTGTTTTTTAGAATTGGAGGGTTTTGGTTTTGCCTTTTCTATCCCTTTAACTTTTTCATCCTTTTTACACTTTATGAACTGAGAATCCTTATTTTTGTTAGAATAAGGAGTTGAAGCTATGGAATTATTTTTACAAAAACCCTCTATGATAAGTATCAGGCCTTCATGTAAAATGGGGTGAGACTCCTTCTTCCTATGGGCAAACAAGCTTTGAAGCAACGAAAAATGTAGATAGAAAGGGAAAGAAATTCTATCCTTATGCCTGAAATGGTTTAGAAAAACAAAATGAAACTTGTGAACTCTTTTACTCCTACCATCAAAGATAAAGTACTCACAGATGCAACATAACACATCTCTCCAAATTCCTTTTATCTGCTCCAAATCAAAGAAATCTCCATTCTTTTCCAATTGCTTCTCCTCTACATCCGTCTTCAGAAATTTTTTGTAGGCCGCATTGGAGATACTGGTCTATTTTGAAAACTTAATACCACCTGTGGGAAGCCCTGTGACCTCAGCAATGAAATCCTCAGTAAGCTTCACAGTGACTCGATGAAGAGTTACTTTGTCATCAACCCAATTTTTGAAGAAGGCAATAGTGATGTGGGGTTTACATCCATGCAAACGCTCCAGATAACTAACCACCTTGCCTTTTTGAAGAATCTTCCATACATCCTGTCTAGCCTTCCAGTCTTCACATTTTTTGGGCTCTTGCTTCCACGGTTCACCCTTCATAGTTCAAAGTAAACAAAAGACCATAAATGCCCAAACACTGAAAATAGAAGGGTTAAAATGGAACCAATTGTTTTTTACTTGAAATGGAGTTTGCCAATATGATGACACATGCAATAACCACATTACATTCTTATGAATGTACTTGCTCTGGAAAGATAATCTGTCCATCGTAAGGCCACTCCACCAAATCATTAAAATACTAATCCAAATAGATCGTTCCCTCTTTAGAATGGATGACATCATAATTAATAAGTGATTTGAAATCAACATGCTTATTTAATGTATCAAGCCACCTCACCTTATGCCCCATTTGAACTGCATGATTAGCTATCCAGTCAGCTACCCCATTGGCCTCTCGATATGTATGGGATATGGCCACTTTTTCAAATTTTTGAATTAAGGCCTTGATTTCCATAACCGTAGCCTCAATAGACCATGAAATTGAATTTTTATTATTTAGGATATTTATAATATTCAAAGAATCACCTTCCAACCATAATTTGGAAAATCCCAGATCAACAGCTAATTAATGGTGTAGAGGGCTGCAGTAGCTTCAGCAATATGACTATTCAACTTACCAATTGGGACAATAATAGCATCAATTACATTTCCCACATGATCTCTCAGTACCCCTCCACATCCCGCTCTTCTCGGATTTGCCTTATATGTTAATATTTACTAAAAATAGTAATTTCCAAAAATTGAAAAATCTGTACTAAAATTTGATGAACAAAAAGAGGTTTTTTTATATAAATATATGAGTAGAAAATACATCTTAGGAAGTTTGAAATGGACCTCTTTAGAGGCCAAAATATTCCAATCAAGGAAGAATCCACTTGCAAGCATAAAATCACAAAGCCCTTGTGACTAAAGGAGGGTAAAACCCTAGGGTACAACTTTAGATATGAAAATCCATTACAACAAGATAAAATAATATGAGGATGGGAAGACATAGATCAATTTTTTTTTTGAATTCATATGGATTGGGTCCACCAAATGTTTAACCCTAAAATGGATGCAAGAATCCTAACTTGGTGTTAATAGGGTTAAGAATATAAACATGACAATGCACAAGGGTGATAATTAGATCTAAAGTAGGCCAATTGGATGTAAAAATTAGATATAAACATATATTAAATTGATTATGTTGAGAATAGGTTAAATATAGAAATTAAAACTAAGATATATATGGAAATGACAAAGAAGTGATATACGTAGTTGGTTCTGATGCTAACACAATGCTAGATATGGAATAGGCAAAAAGTAAGATGGAAGGAGATTCTAGAACAATCATTAGATTCTACATCTGATGCTTCTAGATCTTTGACACTAACATTAGCCTGATAATATTGCATTGATGCTATTGTCTACATTCAATGTAAGTGTCTTGTACATAATTCCCATTTGAAAATGATACAACCACTTGAATGCTTTTGTGTTTGTCTTCACTTTTTTTTGGGTGCATTTAGATATGGGTGATGGACTATCACTCCTCATAAATTTTCAAAAACCTAATTCTTCATCTTCATTGTGACCTTGGAGAAAAATGGGTTAGTGGACACACAGTGTCGAGATGACTCCAAAGATCTCTTTGTCAGTGAGCATTGCCTACATAGCTAATACTCTAAAGAGGGCTTCATATTGATGTAGTTATCCCCTACATATTGGATTGTGTGTGAATCATGTAATATATACAAATCAATTAAATTAATTACCTAACTTTTAACTTGGAAAATATATCCCTTGGTTTGATCCTTTAGTACTTAAGACCTATAGATGTGTTGTACCTATGACTTGTATGAAAATAGGGAAGCTTTTTTAATTGAATGCTTGATAGACTTCTTTTGATAAGTTGCCTTAGTCTCTCTTGATATTTTGCTAGGTGTTGCTAGGTGAGGAATGAATGAAGGTTGATATTTTATTTATATTAATCACTTTGGATAAGTAGGTCACATTAAATGACTTAGGATGACCATTAAGATATGTTTCATTTGTAAAATAGATGAATTTATAGCACTAAAAACTTGCATCAAGTCATGAAACTAATGTTGACGTTAGTGTCTGTCTTAGACATTAGTGTCCAAGGAGTAAGTAAGTGGGTATAGGTTCAGAACTTGTAGAGATGGAAGATGAGTATATTTTAAGAATTCTAGGCAAGATAGAAGGCATGGGTTATCAACATAAGACTGGTCAGACTACAAGATATAGGCCAATGGGGCATAAGATAGAGTATATGCAAGGCTTGCAAAAGTGGGAAAGGTTCATAACTAAGAGGAACAACTAAGGTCTAAGTTTTCCAAGTGTACCAGACTAAGGTTCTATATAATTCATAAATATTGTCTACAGAACCCTAACATGCCCTTTTCTCTTAAAAACTATTTCATCTCTTTTACTTTGATTTTGGAAAAATGTTGACTGCTTGTTGGATGAATGGCAAGCTATTAGGGGTTTTTGAAGTTGTTGAAACTTTGTTGAGGCAAATAAGGAACAAAATTATATAATGTTGTCTGATTTCTATTGAGAGAAATAATGAATTCCTTGTTTAGTGCACACATTTGTAGGCATGTATATTCCCTTCTTGATATATTTTATATGCTTTAAATCTTGTGCTTTATTTAATAAGATTTACCCAGATGCCATACTCAGGGTATTAACCCATATCATATGTCAAGGTATACGTATACGATTAGATGCCCTAATTTTGAAGCAAGCTTCCTATAAATATAATTACATAGGACACTCCTTAAATTGAAGAAGGGGTTTTCCTAATAATAGTTGAATATGGTTTTTCCTGATGATGGTGAATGTGGTTTTGTTTTTATAGATGTTTGAATGTGATTTTTTTCAGACTTAACAATGTGTTTTCATGGATGTTTATGTCCTAACCCTAATTTTTATGCTTTCGTAAATGCATTTATTTAGATGCTAAAATTATATATAGATTGTTCTATTTTGGGTTTGGGCATTCTTGATAATACTGGGATATTTGTCTAGATTGTATTTTGTTGGATATAAAACTGATTATTTTGGCATATCATTGTTTTCCCTTGTGGTGGATAAAATTAGTAATTGGTATGTTGTGATATTGTGTGGCATTTTTATTGTTGTGATGCTATTGTTTTGATATGAAGGGAGGATGAATTTATTCAAGTAAATTGCTTATTTGGACCTCTGTTGGTATTCCAAGGATAGGTGTAAACTTTTTAATTTAAATATTGCATGTGTTAAGATGTTGATTTCCCTATAATATTTTTTGGCCTTCATTTTCATATTTTATAATTTGTATGTATAAGGAAGGAGTCCTATAATTATTCTTGGCATTCATTTTCAGATTCGATAATTGATATGTATAAGGAAGGATTCATGTAATTGTTCTTGGCATTCATTTTCAGATTTGATAATTGATATGGATAAGGAAGGATTCATGTAATTGTTCTTGGCATTCAATTTTAGATTTGATAATTGATTTGTGCTAGAAGGATTTTTTTTAATCCTTGTGTTCTTCTAAAGAGATTCTTGTTGTATAACAACTATTTTTATCTACCAAAAGGGCATGTTTTTAATCGATGTTAAGAATGAGTAGAGGTGTATATTTACTCCACTTGTTTTGAATATTCAGATGAATTATCTACCTATTATGATATGATTATAGGGTATATTATTGTTTATCAATATTGACAATACTTTGGAAGAGTGTAATGGCAAGATTAACTTCCAAAAGATGGTGGGAATATTCCATTTCCTTGTTATAATATTGGTAAGATTATTTATTGCAAGTATTACATAAGGGTTTATAGTTGCTTCTTTATTGAGTACTTGCTTCTTTATTGAGAAAAAGATAAATGACTTGAATTAGTTTTTGTGAGAGGTAATTTTCATTCATTCATGAGAAAATAGTGAATGAATTCATTTATCAAGTATGCTCATTATTATGGTTATTCATGACGTTTCCTTGAATCTTAACCTTGAAATATGCTTATGAGGAAATATTATTTTAGTACAATTGTATGGTTTATACATCATAAATATTTTCATGAAACAATGCTTTGATGATAATTATTTTATAATATTACTTACTTATATTTTGATTTAATTTATAAGAATGTTTATCTAGGAGGGAATATGTTTTGTCAACCTTATGTTTATTTAAGCTTTCTATTGTGTCAGTTGATATTATTCATGAAATTTAGTTTATTTGTTTGGCTTACTTTAGTGTTTCTTACATGTTGTTGAACCTTATTGATACCCATGATTTTGGAAACACAATGAAATGTAGTGTTATCTTTGTAGAGGTATCTTAAGTTTTATGCAACACATTATTGTCCATTGAGTTTAGCTATTGGCCAGGGTACTTGCAAAAGAATTGTATGGTTATGACCCATATTTCATGCTCAGGTGTTTATATAGTTGGATAACTACTTGTAGTGAAACTTGAACTTGTGAGATAATTGAATATATTATTCTTTATATGGTTGTTGTAAATGTATCTTATATTTTGATTGATTTTTGTCAAATGGTCCTTTGTGAAGATGGTATCAAATGTTCATCATCAACTGTATCTTTAAAATTATTTGATTGTAATGAAACCCTCTATCTTATATTATACTATATGTCTTGGATTTCCTCACTTAACACTTGGATGTGAGCCTTTCAAGTTGGTTACACTATAGGGCTTGTTGGAAGTTTTCCACTGCATGAGATGGTGAATTTTTTATTTATGTTACTCATTTATGAATTGAATTTAAACTCAAATAAATATCTTATTTTCTATAATTTGACATCTTTTTGTGTAAATAAATATGAAATTGTTATTTAGCTAGTGATAGTTGCTATGCAGGGGAATGAGCTTATTCTGAAGTATCAAATACTCTTCACCTAGCTGGTTTTAAGCTTATTGTTGTTTGATGAATGACTACAGATTTGTCAGATCATAAATTTTAAATGAATTTAACCCAAGTTGATTGCTTAAAGAGTTAAAAATTGCATCGATAATTGTGGAACTTGGGATATTCTATCCTATTGTTTATTGTTTTATTTCCTCTCATAACAAGAATCCTAATATTGTCATTTAGACAATGTGTAGATCATCCTCTTAGTGTGTTAAGTGAAAATAAATCTTGCCTTCGCATTTTTTGAATGTATTATAAGTTGTTTAGAAAAATATTTTATGATTAAAAATATTGGTTATCATATAAATATTAATGAATAATATTTCTTGTATAAGCATTTTTTAATTGTGCCATCTTTGATTATATGTTATATATACATAAAATTGTTTTAGAAGGCTTTGAAGTATTTTACACTAGTTTATCAATCTATAAAGAAATAATATAATAATTTACAATCATTTTATTGTTTATTATGGTAAGTTACCAACTTCTTGGAATATTAGGCTATTCTCTTCTATGAAATTATTATCATTCAATAGTTAAAGTGATTTATTCCATACATGAGGGAGACTTGTAATAGACACTATTTTTCTAAGAAGAAACAACTTATGTATGTGAATTATTTGGTAATCTCTTGCTTAATTGATTGTATTATGTATAAGAAGTCTTTCAATAAAAGAACAAGGATTATGCACCTTCGATTATACAAAATGTATTTTATAAGCTATCTTAGGTCATCAGTAAATATTCATTGGGCAAATGTTATTATTTGATCAAGTTCAAACTAAAGTCTTGCCTTATTATGTGGGTGAGTCTTAGTTTTAGAGTTTTGCATGAATTTAATAAATTTTGAGTAATACACACATAAAATTATGTAACTTCCATAATCTCATTTAATTAATTATGTTAGAATTATCATAAGTGATTATGGTTATACATCCTAGAATCATTTCTATGGTGGAGGAATGTTATGTAACTATGAAATTATGAATTATATGATTTACCTATTATGGATGTAATCCCAATTAATTGTAATTATTTTTAATATCCAATGGAATTGCCTCAAAATAT
Source organism: Torreya grandis (assembly GCA_037957365.1). NCBI lineage: Eukaryota > Viridiplantae > Streptophyta > Pinopsida > Cupressales > Taxaceae > Torreya > Torreya grandis. The sequence continues at coordinate 1,979,945 of JARHVA010000497.1, forward strand.
TATATGCTAAGTTGACATCATATAATAAAAGATGTATTGAGGAAACATGGTGTGTATAAATTATCACACAATAGTAGAATAGCCATTAATAATTAGGATACTAGAAGTATGATTGTGGTATAGAAATGAGTCATGATTGAATGTTAACTCATACATTATATCACTGATACTTTCCTTCTTAAAGGAAATTTTGAGTTAGCCTTTTAGAAATAAAATTTTAGTATTTGTTTATTTTTATGTTTTTGGATATTGATATTAGGTTTAAGATTTGAATTAATGTTGGGAATAAAGTATTAAGGGTTTAATTACATTATTTTACCTTATTAATTTTAAAATAAATTTTGAGTTAGATCTTGTGTTTAGATATAAGTATAAGAATGTTGACCAAGATGGTAGTTTCTGATTGAGTTAGAAAAGTGGTATGCTGGTTATTATGGTTTGTGTATTAACTTTTATAGTGTTGAAACTTATTTTTCTCTTTTGGATGGGATCCTTATTGCATTAATGGACAATTAAGAAAAGGGTGATTTCAATATATACTCAATTATTGGAAGAAAATTAGAATACCAAGGTCTTATGAGAAGTAGATGATACCTAAAATTCCTAAGAGATTGAGTAATAGGTGTGGGCTAGTATTTAACAGATGGATATTGATATTTACCTTGTTTGAAGGGCCACCAAATTTAGCTAATCAATTATACCCTAAGACCTTAAATTGAACTTTGAAAGCTATTGATCTCTTTGTAATGGCATCTAATCTTAATTCCTTTACTAAGAGGTACACATGTGAAATCAATGTGCGGGCATGATGTAAATTGGCAGTACATATTATTCTTGCTACTTGGCATATTTATATTCTATTAACATCATTATGATGAAGAGGGTTTAAGCCATTTAAAATTTAAATTCATTATTTTAGTATGGGTTGTATAAACATGAAGACATTGTGGAATTATACCTAAACCACTTCACTTAATAGGTGATTTAATCTTACTTATGTCTATCAAATTGAAGGATGATAACCATTGTGTTTATGTATTTATTAAATTTTTTTGGAAGACTATTATGAATAAGTTTGGTGTTGGTAAATGTGTATCTTGACATTTGAAATTGAAAAAACAAATGGGTTGTAATAAAGGGTTGTAACAATGCTATTTGAGTCTAGGTTGCAAACCTAGGGATCTTTGGGAGAAGAAAATTGTGTTTTATTAATTAGTAAATTAGATTATGAATAATTCCCTTGATCAGAATTAGGATATAATACATAAAGGAATTTAGCCTTTCTTGAGTTGAATAGAGTGTAACAACCCCATTGGGTTTGACATAGAAAATGTCATAATTTTTTTTCTTTAATTTAATCATTGCATTCCTTCATTTGAATTCCCCATTAGAATATAATTAGTGATTAAAATATAAAACTTGAAGTATAATAACTATAAATAATCATGTGACATCTAACAACCAATGATCACTATCGACATATGAAACATATTATAATCAAATATGAAAAGTAATTACAAATATCTAACCATGACTGATACAACGATACAACCACTGCTATTAAAGTTCAAATAAGTAAATAATTATTTATTATCAGATTAATATATTAATAATAATAAATACAATATAATGTAGAAGATATAAGATATAAATCTCCATGGAGCATGAGTTCCTGAACTCCAGTATCTCTAGCAATCTCAAGTGTCGTCTCGAAGTAAGTACTGTAGTGGGGAAGGAGAGCATCATCTGAGAAATTTTTCACACCAATAATAGACCACTAATCCCTTGCACAATTACCATTAGGGAATGGACCTCATTTTATGGATAATTAGATAGTGATGGTGTGGGAATTCAGAGAGACAAGTTAGTACCCATGTGTTGTATGATTTCTAAAACTAAACATGCGATGTATCAAAAAGAAATCCATTCTAAGAAGATATCATGAAAACATGTAAATCATACACATAAAATGATAATATCTCACTAACATTACCTAACCAAGGTTTTCAAGTAGTTATTGATCTCTAGGATCAGTTAATTTTATACACACCACTTGATCATATTACCTTTATCTAGCATTATGATGCTAGTAAGCTAATGAAGTTTATCTCACTACTTACTCAGTAACAACAATGTGAATTTGGTTAACATATATATAACCAAAAATTTCATATAGAATAATTCTTAATAGTAATCATAAAACATGCTGAACATATCAATAACCAAAACACATACATTTATTCCATCAAACGTATGAATTCATCTAGACATATAATTACAGTTTGTACCACCCAGGTTTAACATACATCTAGACTATAGTTTTTAAACATAATACACTCTATGACATCCCATAATACCATAGTTAATTATTCATGAGAATAACTAATAAATTATAAAAAACCAGTCTTACAATTCAAGAATCAAATGTCTCATACTCCTAAATAATAGGCAAACAAGTACAATTTATACCAACTAGGTATATTCTATGTTTAAACTACACACTATTATAAATTATAGACAATATAATGATGCACTAATATATAATATAAATTTTTAAACATTTTTACATATTAATATACTTGTAATATGAATCACACACAAGTTTTCAGTACTGTATACTAACAGCTGTTTATAGATCTTATTGTAACAATCATTATAAATTTCCTGTTCATGAAGTATATTGACGATCTATTATAGGTATTAATACTCATAGAATATTAATGAGTAGATTATCATAGGCAAAGGACTATTTATACCCATATTATATTTCCATCTAACTATAATATTCAAATAGTCACACAGTTTCTTATAGTCGTCTATGCATATTATGTTATGTATTTTATTACAAGTTTGACTCTGTCGACTTATTTTGCATAAAGATATTGCACTTAAATTATATCACCAGCCTCTAAAGAGTTCAAAGATAAAAACTTTCACCCAATGAGTGACTAATTATGAGTTATAGACATGAAATGTATTATATGCTTGATGTTCTCACTAAAGCTTGGCAGTCACTATGACTGAATCAAGTGAATATATCATCACTAGTTAATGAACCACACATCGGATGCAATATTTTTTATTAGGATTGCATTATATTATACCTAGTAATAATAGGAAAAACATAACTTAACAAGTCTATAAATATTTAACTCAATATCAAATAAGCCAACACTTCATGCATGAGTCACATGGTCATGATTTATGGTGTAAACAATGATCAACTCAGTTAAAGAGATTTACCAATAAAACCACAACCCATATACTAAAATTAGCCTTAGTTAATGCTCTGCATAACTTATACATAATATTATAGCATTACCAACTACCTTATTCTAGGTACCCTGTAGTTTAGACCATCCATTTACTGCATTACAATTGATGTGTGTGTGTGTATGTTTGATCACTATATATTTCTTTGTATATATTTTCATAACTAATAAATCATTATATAAACATGTATGGGTCACTGTATATTGGATATAAAGGATTTGGATTCAAAATAGGATATCCACAATGATCTAACAATCATGGTATGATGATATAGTGATTTCTAATAGCAGTAATATGCAACTATATGTATAATATTTATCATTGTATTAATTATATAGATTTCATCCTGTAATTCCTAGTCATACCTCTATATAGAGGTGAGTGATTTCAAAAACTAAAAATATTTCACATATAAGTCATTATTATTACACTTGCAATTCGCTACATGAACTTTCCAACTCATTGTATAACATACCTAATTCATTGTAGTTATATGCTCTCTTATAACATCTAAATCAATGTAAAGAATATCTATATTCCATTTTCTACAAAATTTGCTACACATCTGCTATGCACTATAACAAGATAGTTATAACATCTGCTACATGCTAAAATAAGCTAGTATATCTAAATCGTTGTTTGTTTTTTAGCTGCTATAACATCTGCTAAGATTTATGACAAAACTTAGTAATTTAAAGCATAAAGTGAGTAAAAAATGGTGTAACGATGATAATAAAGTGAAGTAATCCAATATATATCATTTTTTCTATTACATATATAATTTACCCATTGTTAAATTATAATGAAAGTGCAACGATCACAAATAAGTGTAGTGATCCAATTTTATAATTAAAAACAATAAAAGTGCAGTGATATCCTATATATAACTCTTCTACTTTAATTATTAGTGAACTCATAATATATTATTCCATCATAGAGATTATATGAAGACATCCTCTATAGCAAATAATAAAATACATATCACTATAACTATAAATTATACATCGCTATATTAGGTGTTTTTTTTCTATATATAGAAGTATGAAGAGACTATCAACAATAAAATATAGATCACTGTATTTATTATATGGCACGATTGTGATATAAGATAATTAAAGAGGATGCATAATATATAGACTCATTGCACTACATAATAAATAGACTCATTATGATGTATAATATGTAATTCACTGTATAATTATACATACATCACTGAAATCACTATATTATCATATAGATCATTATGACAAATAATAATGTGATGTAATATTATGTTATTAAAAATGCCATGTTATCCACACAATAATCCATACTGTGTTAATAATAACAAGTCATAACAATTTATAGAAATAATGCAATATCATGTTTGGGACTTGTTAATAATACAATATTATGTTAGTTTATATACATTATTGCACATGTTATTAATATTTTATTCCTGCTTCATTATGAATCAACTATGAATGATGCTCTATACTAAGTTATTGTTTATATTAGTAAACATTGTCTAATTATATCATGGATTGGGTAATATAATGGTTGTTGATGGGCTTATACTCTTTTTGTGTTCATATATGAATCTGAAGTGGAGACTGAATCCAAATTATAGAGCACCTGGTGTCTTACACTAAGCTGGTAAGGTTCAAGCCTCAATCATAGGATAAAGTTATCTAATATGATCAAGTATAGATGGGGAAAATCCCACTCACAAAAATTCCCACAAAATCTTACTTAATTTTACACAATATTTTAATGCTTCACCAACTTGGCAAAATGTCCAAGATAAAATAACATGATCTAAATAAAATACTTGGCTTGGCTCGATCTGTACTCCACCTTAGCACTTCTCTCTTTATTTTCTCTCTTCTTTACCTTCTCCCTTCTTATTCTCCTCTTTCTCCATTTTCTATGTCTTTCTCTGTTCTACACTTCACACCATTTATTCTCTCCATTCTTATTTAAAAATAAAGAGAATGGTGTTTTAATTTTAAGCTTGTATTTTCCTTTTTGTTTTTAAAACTACCTTCCCTTTTTTTTAATCTTTTTTCCTTTTATGAGTTTTTTTCCATTTTTTTTGTTTGTTTATTTTTAATCCAAGTTTTTTCATAGTTTTATTCTTTTCTTTTATTTTTCTCTTTTTCCTAAATTTACACTTTCCTTCTAAGTCATCTTATTCCAATTTGTTATTATTTACAAAATGAATTTATTTATTACCTAATTATAAAAATCAATATATTCATAATTATAATTAGCACCACAAATATCTTGACTTGATATTAATGATTAACTCGTTAATCATCAAATCCAAATTATTCTATTTATGCAAATTTTCATTTTCAAAAATATTAATAGTCATGAGCATATTAATACAACATAAATGCACTCACACCAAATTAATTTTATATAGGCATTAAACTGAGCTAACACAGATACTCACTCATCAAAATGCAGTCAGTCATTAAAACATACTAATGCTAACCATTTAACTATGCACATAATATGTACTAACTAATGTGGTGTGTGTAGGGTTCTATCTGCTTCTCTATCACCCCCCAACATCTCCATATACATCACCCTCTCTGATGATGCTTTCGCTCTGTCATGCTATGAGGGATGAATCTCTCCTATATCCAACTCATGACCAACATGTAGTTAGTCCATAACATCACGACATGTATTTCATAAAATAATGCTGAAATAACAAATTAACATGATCATGATGTAAATAATATACATTAAAGCTAACTCATATCAATGAAATCATGAAATCTAAACAATATATAACTTGCCCATAATAGAATATGACTTATAACTTAGTTAGTCATAATCAAATCAAGTTATCAACTATAGAAAATCCATAGATAATCAAGTAAGTTTGCTTAGAGAGAAATCGAGATGTAACATCCTTCCCTACTAAATCTTGTCATCATCTCAAATGACTCTTATTTAAACATATATTCTAAATTAAAAACATTATTTAATAGAGAAATAACATAGTATAAATTATCAAATTAAGTAAATAAATATGAAAATCACCTGTAAAACTCATTATAATTCTTCCAAGTAGCTCTATTCTCAAAGTATTGATCCCACAAGACCCTACACTTTGACATCTCCCTATTATACAAACAAGGTTTTTGAGTGTCACTTACTTTGAATGGTTCTATCATGACCGCCTTGAGGTTTAGAACCAACAAGACAAGCCCTATATGCTACAATACTAACCAATTTTACTTCCTCAAAGGGTCCCACACATCTTTGTGGAAGTTTCATCGACTTAAAAAAATTAGGCTTAAACCAAAAACATATGAGATCATCATAAAAACCAAAAACAAATGGCCAGAGAGAGTTTCACAAAGCTTCCTAGTTCCTCTACACATCTCTCTATCCTAGAGAGTTTTTTTCTCATTCCATAGAAAAGTGTTTAGGGAACCTGATAAGAATTATGTGTATAAGTTAATACCATCACTACTCCACGTATCTCTTGATAAGTATAACATGTCAATACTGCCACTACTCCACGTATCTCCTAACAAGTATGACAATGAATAGGAACTGGAAATAATATATTTTTAATGTATACAAAATTAAGTAATAAACATTCCATAGTATATATGTGTATGGTCATATGACTAAATTTGATGAGTCCTACTTATAACAAATATTGGATTCAACAAGCTCCCCTTGTTGGATCCAAACTCATTAACTACCGAGTCAAAGTGAGACTAAATAGGGTCCACTCCCATATCTTAGTACTCACATTCCTAATTCACCACTCATCCCATAGGTTTCCATGACCTAATTATCTTTAAAATGTGCACAAGGTTTAATGAATCATAAATATATACTAATAGATCTTAGAAATAAATGATATATGCTAAATAATTGAAGATGTACCAACATATATTACAAGAAAAAAAATCATACAATCATTTCATAATTGTATTAAGTTGCCACTATCTAAACAAAACTAGTATCATATTTCATAACTTAACCTACTTTGTTATATTCATAGTTAAGAGGAAGTAATGTTAAAACTATAATAACAAATAAAGACCAATGATCACACCATCCTTAGAACCTTATAAAGGGAAGAAGCGAAACAATGCCTTCCCACTTGCTCATTTAGTTACACAACAAGTTACAAGATTATCTTAACCCTTTAGACTAACAAGATGTTCCACACATCCTAATTCACACTCACTCTAGGTGAAGGTACATAAATGTATCATCAAATCAACGTGTTTTAATCAAGATGAGAATAATACCAATCTAATCACAAATAAATAATAATATAACAATTATAATCAACTTATAATTCTTAATATAGAACCAATATAAATTCAAGATTCACCACTCCAAATGGTCAAAGTTCACAAGACTAGATAAAGTAGCATTGGAAAGTATGAATCCAAAAATCCATAAGTGGAAAATAGTGAGCTAACATCTCAACCACAATACTCTTCAATACCTTCACATGGTATGAAGAAAACATTGTAACCTAAGTTTCCAAAATCACTACACACTTATTAAATTGGTAAGGTTAGTATCATAACCTATTTTCACAACTGGAAGGAAAATATTAGCCACATAGATGCATCAATCCATTTCATTCCTACAACTTTTCTATCAATAAGAAGTAGAAGACACTATCCCATGATTTCTAGGGAATATTTTCAAAACAACATTTTAAAAGCAAGTTTCCATTTTAGGGAACACTTAATCAACATCATAAAAAAATATGAATCCACTCAGTGGGATTATAATGATGTCAAAGGAGAGTGAGAGAGTACCAAATCACCTCTATGCTAGCTATGAGAGATGACACTTATTCCAAATACACATAAATATAAGGGGTGCTAACTCATGAGCCAATTCCTAACACATTGGAGTCCTCAACAAAGATAACTACACTCCACTTCAAGGAGAATTCCCTCCACACTAGGTCGTTTCAATCTAAAAATGGTCTTATATAATCTCCCACTCCTAGGATTAGTGTATATAAGACACGGAACTAATGCACTTATACTTAAGTGAGAAGCATCCCATGCTTTTTAAATACTCACAACACAAAACATAATTGGTGAAGGTGACTTGATTAAAAATTAAGAATTTTATCATTCTTGAGATGTTCAATCTAAGTGATCAAAAATATTATAGGAATATCTTATTCATGACTCAAGAAATATGCTATGCATTTACCTACCCAACATCTTATACAACCACCATCATCGAGACACTTGATAAACCAACCCTTTAACAAATCTAAGAGGGTAAAAGTAATCCTACGGGTACACACTTAATGTACCACACAATAATTCATAGAATAAACTATTACCTAGAATAGTGATCAAACCACACATGATGATTTACTAAACTCACAACTCCAATCATGGTGTAACATGATTCTTCACTGAGGCACTACAAATATAAAATACACTTCACTTAACCAGTATAATATTTTATGTCACAAGGTTATCTATATGTGGTTACAAACTTTAATCTCACATCCTAAGGGTTTTTTTATGTATATTCATGTGGATAAGTCCTCAAATATTCATTCCAAACTTTTGGTCCTGTTAAAATTCTCATCTAATGTTATGGTTTGTATTGAATTTTCATGTGCCATCTAGCTCTTCCTTTGACCTCTGGGATTAAAAATTATTAGATTATCACTTATTTATTATTAATATAAGTAAATTATACTTTATGGTATTTATCCTTGTAATTATAGTCACAACTCACTCCTTAACTCTTACCATTCATCTCATGCACACCATTTTTTTATGCTTCCACTACCTTTTACTAGGCAATACCTTTTAGGTTCTAAGCACTAAATCTTGAAATAGGATTTAAGAGTTAAATATAAATAATTGAATAGTCTTAAATGATCCAAACATACCTTTATTGAACTATTACATGTCCAAATAGACTTCAACACCCTTTTCCACTGTCCAAGCTCCTTGTGGTCTTATAAGGCTTGTAGCCTTTTCTTTAGTAAATTTACTTTGTTTGACCAATATGGGACCTATTATCAAGATATAATCATACTTAAAATCACCCTATATTTCATTTGAGGTGTGTGTAAAATTTTATTACCTGAAACCCCTTTTAGATATGACTTCTTTTGTTAATGTTCTTCCAAACTAGGCCTAATTAGGCCTATTCCATCACCACCATTGTCAAATCCATACCTATATATTCCATACAACTCTAAAACATATTTATTAAGGTATAAAACATTAATTTATGAAATATTAAAAAATTTCATCAAAAATGGATAGTGGAAACTCATTTTAAGCACAAAACCCTAAACTTAGGGCTTTCATGTCCTACATAGGGTCGAGAGCCTTATAAAATATATATATTGAGTTAAATACCACTTAAAAGTACCAAATAACTTTATTTGTGTCTATATTTATCCCCTCTAACTTCCCAACTAATTTTCAAACTTTATTCCATTTAATAAAAGCTTAAAAACATAAGAATATAGGGGACTAAACACACTTACTAATGACTGTATGAAGTTTTATTGACTGTTACCCTTCACAAAACATTAAATATTCTTTAAGTTTATTTTTCATGGTTATTCCACCTTAATATATCCTCAAATTACTTCACACAAGACCCATTCACTTCAACTGATTATTAACCTTTCTCTTTTGTCTTGGGCTGGGAATACAAAACCTTCATTTATGCAAATAGGGTATGTACAGGTCTTAGTAAAGTAGGGGTATTTATTCAAAAATTTGAGAGTCTCATAATATTATTAAAGACTAAAATGTTTCCTAACTATTGTGACCACCTATTCAAACATATTTCCAAATCATTCTTGACAAGATCAAGACACAAACCTCCACTTATCTGTCATGGGCCTGTGTGTACAAAACCAAGGTTCCCAATGTATCAATACAACTAGAAATTATTTATAGGATTTCCTTCCTTATTTAAAATTTAAATAATCCATTATAGTTAATACTTTATCTTTCCAACTTCTACCCTCACAAGTGGATGAACTGAACATTAAAGGACTAGACATTTGTTTCCCTTCCTTGATTAATATACAACAGGGTATAAAACGTAAATTACCTTCCTCTAAGTTTATTTACCATGGGGTAACTTTATAAATAATTAAGGACTCCATAAGGTTATAGACACATAAAACTAACATCCCATACAAAATCCTTCATTTATCCACTTCAAATAGTGGTTCAATTCCTTCCTTCTTGATTATGAACAATAATCCTCCCAAAACCTGCAACCATACACATTAGAACCTTGTACCTAGAATTTTGGCTTCATAAACACAATTCATGATAAATATTACACAATAATGAATTATAGAGATAACAAAAAATTCAAAACAATTTTTTTAATTCATCTTTGATAGTCTTGATTTATAAAATTCAGTCTATTGGAGGACTTGGCCATCTTCTTGAGAGGTGGATCAACTTTTTCTCATGAATCCCTATTTCAACTTCTGATAGATTCTCCAACCTCTCTCCTCTCTCTCTTATGCCAACCTAAACCTTAAAAAAATGATTATTTCTTCCCATTTTCAATGTAGTATCTTTTTCTTGGAAGTTACATCTAACCACCTTGCCATAACCACCTCAACGTACAAGGTGACTAATCCTGTTTTTGGATTGCTCCTATCTTAATGACTTATGATGATATAGGATCCAATATTACTTTCATGACTTTTTAGACCTTGACAAGAATTACACTCGCCTAACCACCTTTTTACCATGCTTTGATCACTCTAGACTCATTGTAAATATTTGAATTTTCAAATTCTTGGTTTTGGAAGGAAAAATCCAAACACTTCAATATTAACCTATGACACCTAGAGATTTAAAATGACATAATATACATGAAATGGACCTTAAAAGGTCTCTTGACACAAACTAACTCCAAACTTGACCCACTTTTGTTCAATAATGATCTAAAGATGAAATTTGTCTTCTTTTAGATTGATGCTTTTGCATCAGTTTCCCTGCTCAGTAGGATGCCCTTCAGGTTCTCACTGGTAAATAGAAGGTTACAAAAATGTTAATGGACTCATTAGGTCCTAGAGTTCAAGCCACAAATTTGATACCACATGCCATAACGCCATTAGGTTTGACATAGAAAATGTGATTATTATTATTATTTTATTTAATCAATGCATTCCTTCATTTGAATTCACCACAAGAATCTAATTAGTGATTCAAATATAAAACTTGAAGTATACTAACTATAAATAAGCATATGACATCTAACAACCACTAATCACTATCAACATATGAACATGCCATAACTAAATTGGAAATTAATTACAAATATCTATCCATGGATGGTACAATGTTATAACTAATACTGTCAAATTTAAAAATAAGTAAATAATTACATCTCATCAGATTAATGTCTCTATAATAATAAATGTAATATAATGTATAAGATACAAGATACAAAGTTTTATAGAGCATGAGTTCTTGAACTCCAGTATCTATGGTAATCTCAAGTGTCATCTCAAAGTAAGTATTGTGGTGGGGAGGGAGAGCATCATCCAAGCACTTTTACACACCAACCATGGACCATCGATACCCTACACAATTCCCATCAAGGATTGGCTCTCCCTTCACAGATGAGTAAATAGTGAAAGTGTAGGAATCCAGAGAGACAAGCTAGTACCCGTGTACTATATGATTTCTAAAATTAAACATGTAGTGTATCTTAAAGTAATCCATTCTAAAAAGATATCGCATAAACATGCAAATCATACACATGAAATGATAATATCGTACTAACATTACCTACCCAAGGTTTTCAAGTAGTTATTAATCTCTAGGATTAATCAATTTCATACACACCACTTGATCGAATTACCTTCATCTGGAATTGTGATGCTAGTAAGAGAGTGAAGTACATCTCACTACTTACTCAATAACAACAATGCAATATTTGGTTAACATATATATAACCAAAAATTTCATACAAATTAATTCCTACCAACAATCACAAAACATGTTGAATATAACAATAACCAAAATGCATATATTTAATCTATCAAACATATGAATGCATCTAGACATACAATTATAATTTGTACCACCTAGGTATAACACACATACATATTATAGTTTAAAAACATAATACACTCTATAACATCTCATAATATCATAGTTCATTATTCATGAACATAACTACTCAATTACAAACAACCAATTTTATAATTCAAGAATCAAATGTCTCATAATCTGAAATAATAGGCAAGCAAGTACAATTTATACTTATCAAGTATATCCTATAGTTAAGCTACACACTATTATAAATTATAGGCACACATCATGATGCACTAATATCTATTATAAATTTCTAAACACTTGTACATATTAATATACTCATAATATGAACTGCACACAAGTTTTCACTAACGTATACTAACAGTCATTTATAGCTCTTATCAAGAACTCTATATGATTTCAATAATCATTATAAATTTCCTATTCATGAAGTATATTTATGACCTATTATATGTATTAATACTCCAAAACTATTAATGAGAAGATTATCATAGGCAAAGGACTATTTAAACCCATATCAAATTTCCATCTAACTATAATATTCAAATACTCACACAATTTCTTATAGCCATCTATGCATATTATCTTATGTATTTTGTTACAAGTTTGACTCCATTAACTTGTTTTGCATAAATATCTTACACTTAAATTACATCACCATCCTCTACAAGAGTTTGAAATATAAAAACTTTCACCCAATTAATGACTAATTATGAGTTATAGACTTTCAACATATTATACCCTTGATGTTTTCACTAAAGCTCGATACTCACCGCAATTAAATCAAGTGTTTATATCATCACTATCCTATGAACCACACATTAGATGTAATATTATTTATCAAGATTGCATTATATTATCCCAATTAATAATGGGAAAAACATAACTTAACAAGTCTATAAATATTTAACTCAATATCAAATAAGCAACACTTCATGGACAAGTCACATGGTTATGTTTTATGGGTTTAAACAATGATACCCTCAGTCAAATAGATTTACCAACAAACCCATAACTCGTATACTAAAATTCTCTTTAGTTAATGCTTCATATACCTTATATTGTATACCATATACCTTAGACATAATATTATAACATATACAAACTCCCTTATTCGAGATACCCTATAGTTTGGACCATACATTTACTGTGTTATAGTTGTTATACACACACACACACATATGTTTGATCACTATATATTTCCTTATATATATTTTCATAACAAATAAATCATTATATAAAACTTTAAGGGTCACTATATACTAGATATAAAGGAGTTGTATTCAAAATAGGATATCCACAATGATATATCGATCATATTACGATGGTATAGTGATTTGTAATAGCATTAATATGAAACTATATATAATATTTATCACTATATTAATTATATATATTGAATCCTATAATTTTTGGTCAGACCTCTATATAGAGGTGGGTGATTTCAAAAAGTAAAATGATTTCACATATAAGTCATTATTTTTACACTATGCAATTCGTTACATAAACTTTACAACTCACTGTATAACATACCTAATTTGATACAATTATATGCTCTCTTATAACATCTAAATCATTATATATCATATCTATATTTCATCTACTACAACATATTTTACACATCCGCTATGTCCTATAATAAGCTAGATATAACATCTGCTACATGCTATAATAAGCTAGCATATCTAAATCATTTTTTTAGCTGCTATAACATCTTCTATGATTTATGACAAAACTCAGTAATTTAAATCATAAAGTGATTAACAAATGTCATGTAATAATCTCAATAAATTACAACAATCCAATATATATCATTGTGTATATTACATATATAATTTGCCCATTGTTAAATCACAATGAAAGTGCAACGATCATAAATAAGTGCAACGATATCCTAAATTATTTAAATCTTCTTCTTTAATTATTAGTGAACTCATAGTATGTTATTCCATCATAAAGATTACATGAAGACATCTTCTATAACAAATAATAAGATTGCTATATTTATAAAATACAAATCATTATATTAGGTGTTTTTTTTCTATATATATAAGTATGAAGACACTATCAACAATAAAATATAGATCACTGTATTTATTATACATAGATATTATGCTATAAGATCATAAAAAAGGATGTACAATATATAGACTCATTGTGTTACATAATAAATAGACTCATTGCACTATATAATATGTAGTTCACTATATAATTATACATGTAAAACTGAAATCACTGTATTATCATATAGATCATTATGACAATTAATAATGCAATGTAATATTATGTTATTAACAACACAATAATATGTACTATGTTAGTAATAATAAGTCATAACAATTTATAGAAATAATGCAATATCATATTTGGGACCTGTTAATAATGCAATATTATGTTAGTTTATCTACATTATTGCATGTATTATTAATATTTTATTCCCGATCCATTATGAATTAGCTATGAATGATTATCTATACTAAGTGATTGTGTAAATAAATAAACATATTCTAGTTATATCATGGACTAGGTAATACAATGGTTGTTGATGGGCTTATACTCTTTTTGTGTTCATATATGAAGTTGAAGTGGAGACTGAATCTAAATTATAGAGCACCTATTATATTACACTAAGTTGGGAAGGTTCAAGCCTCAAACATAGGATAGAGTTATCTAATATGACCAGGTATAGATGGGGAAAATTCCACTCACATAAATTCTCAAAAATTCTTATGTAATTTTGCATATATTTTATACTCCACCAACCTAGCAAAATTTCAAAGCTAAAATAACATGATCCACAGAAAATACTTGGCTTGGATCAATCTATACTCCACCTTAATGCTACCCTCTTTATTTTCTCTCTTCTTCACCTTCTCCCTTATTATTCTCCTCTTTCTCCATTTTCTATGTCTTTCTCTATGCTATGCTTCACACCATTTATTCTCTCCATTATTTTTTTAAAGAGAAGATGGTTTAATTTTAAGCTTGTTTTTCCTTTTTGTTTTATTCTTTTTTGTTGTTAAAACTACCTTCCCTTTTTTTTTTAAAATCGTTTTTCCTTTTACGAGTTTTTTTTCCTTTTTTTTTGTTTGTTTATTTTTAATACAAGATTTTTCTTAGTTTTATGCTTTTATTTTATTTTTACCTTTTTTTCTAAATTTACACTTCCCTTCTAAGTCATCTTATTCCAATTTGTTTTTATTTCCAAAATGATTTTATTCATTACCTAATTATAAAAATCAATATATTTACTAATTATAATTAGCAGCATAAACATATTGACTTAATATTAATGATTAACTCGTTAATCATCAAATTTGAATTTATTTTATTTATGCAAATTTTTATTTTAGAAAACTTTAATAGTCATGAGCATATTGATATGACATAAACACACTCACACCAGATTAATTCCACATAGGCATTAAATTGAGATAAAACACATACTCACTCATCAAAATGTAGTTAGTCATTAAAACATACTAACACTAACCATTTAAATGTGAAACTAATATGTACTAACTAATGTGGTGTGTGTGGGGTTCTAGCCACTTTTCTATCATCCTCCCAACATCTCCATCTATATCACCCTCTCTAATGATGCTCTCCCTCTGTCATGCTCTGAGGGATGAATCTCTCTTACGCCCAACTCATGATAAGCAGGTAGTAAGTCCATAATATCACGACATGTATTTCATAAAATAATGTTGAAATAATAAATTAACATGATTGGAATGTAAAGAATATATATTATAGCTAACTCAGAGTAATAAAATCATGAAATCTAAGCAATATACAACTACTGCATAATAACATATGACTTACAACTTACAAATAATAATCAAATCAAATGATCAACTATAGAAAATACATGGATAATCAAGTAAGTTTGCTTAGTGAGAAATTAGGATGTAACATAGACTATCAATATATTTTGTGACTCTAAAATGTTAAAAACTAATAAGTTTCATTTGGTATAGAATCATATTTGAGATGTCTTTTGATATTGACCCAGAACCTTGGTCAAGTTCACCCTTCTTGAAGATATATTATGTCAATATAAGTATAATTAATAGACCATTGCCTTGTATGGGCAAGCCAATAAGGGGAAAAATTGATTAAATTTTTTTGTTAGAAACAAAGGAAAATGCATGGTATTCATTGATGACTAGTATGAATGAGTAATCATATGGTGCTTAGGGTATAAAGTGCTTAGGAGGTTTGAGGGTGTGACTCTAACCTAAAAATCCAAATGGGGTGAACAAGGTTGACTTGCTAAGGTAGGTTACTAAAGCTTTGGGATATTTATTTATGAATGAAAGGGTAAGTTTATTAATCCATGAGGTATAAAATGGTCATTATGACATGTTTCTAGATTTAGTGGATGGTAGCATTGGAATCTACTAGAAATAATCTTTTTCTTGTGAAAAGGGTGGTGCTATAATAAGAGCACTAAAGATAATATTATTATTATCACATTAGTTGATGGTTTTAATCAACCAACATGATTTCCAAAGGAATGTTGGAACCTTAATAATTTAGTTTAATGAAGATTCTTTCAACAACATCAAGGCCAACAAAGCCATAAGTTTTAAAGTATTTCACACAAAGATTTTAAGGTTTGTTTATTTGTTCTCTCTCAGATTGATAGGAAAATAATAAAATATTGATCCTTACTTCCTTAAATATAAAACATAATTATGATATTACTTGTTTTGATTACTTATATGTTGCATTTACAAAAATACTATAAGTAGATCATGTTGTTAGTACAAGAAATTTAGATCTTATTTCATATTATGGTTATTTTATATTGATAACAACCTGTAATAAATAATGATGGCATGATTTATGCCATGGCCTTTAGAAAACATATGGTTGTCATGTTTTTTGTTTTCAACACAATCTAATTAAAACACCCATTTTGGTTGTTGACTAGTTCTTCAATTATAGATTTAAATTATACTAATTATGGCACTACATATTATTTTGATTATTATAAATTGAATATACTGATCTAATGTGAAATTTAAGTTTTGTTGTAAACTCAATTTCAATAATTATTGAGTTGTTATAACATTATGATGAAATGTGGTAGTTTGTAATTTTGTTTCCTAGAAGTATAAGATACCCATTTTTGGGTGAGGTTGTTTCAAGATAAGCTCTTGTGAAACAAAAATTGATTATTATGTATGTACTTGATTTTATGTGCATTTTTTAATGTATTTGTCACTTGGTTAAATTTTATAGCCATGCTACAATATGAATATGAGATTAGTTCTTAATGAAACACAACTTGGTCATATGTGTTGGGAATTTATGTATAAATGGGAAGGTTATACTTAATCGAAACATAGGGATGTGATGGATGGTAAGTGAAAATATGTTTTAAATATGGTAATATCTTATTTATACCTAAAAGTGGTATTCAATTATAGATATGTCTAAATTATTTAAAGCATGATAAGAATGCCATGTAAATACTATGATCAGAAAGAGTAACATGAAACCTTGATCAGGTGGTACAAAATCCTAGGTACACTCTTTAATATTGATGCAAAGTTGGGTATATTACTATAGATGGTTGATAAAATATGGTGGGATTGGTTTCCTTATACCATTGTGAGATCACAATATAATGGAGAGCATGTTGAAAACCTTGGGTTTACATTTATTTTTCTAGAATGGATTTTTCAATGTTCAGTGTGGTTGGTGCTGGACGTTGTACTAACCCATGAATGGTAAAATTTTGGAAGACAAGTAACCATCTAATTAAGGGTTATTATGATTTTATGACATTCTGTGATAAATATCTATTGAGATTATGTGCAAGGCATAGCTAGTATTAATGAAAATGTCACCTTAAATTTGAAAATTATGATAAAAATATAGTTGGTTTGAGATATTACAAATGGTGTCATAAATTACAGGTTTGTATGGTGACATCTACTTGAAATAAGAGGAATTAATAGTACAAAATTATTTCATTTTCAAACTAATGATCCTGATTTCAATTTCTCAATTAAAAATTCATGGATGTCTCTAGTTTTGTATGAGCTAGTGTTGGTGCTTAGAGCAAGTATGCCTAGAAGAAAAGACACTAGCTACCTATAGTTATCTCCTTAGGCACCATGATGACACATGTTTTAGGGAGGGTGAATGTCATATCCTTATCCAAACCCACAACTAGATTGGAAAGAATCATTTTTAGTTTAAACAATATCATTAGATATGACTTTTTTCTATGTTTTGCTTACTTGAGTTTTTGTTGACTTATGTGGTTGTCATTGACTTATATTCAATTGTGTACATTAGTCATATTTCATTAAAAAACTTGTTGATAATGAATTGATAGTTTCATTATTTTGATATCTTACATATCTTGTAGGTACCATGGCTATGTTTATTGGTGTTGGGAAGTCATATTATTTTGTAACTACTTCAGGTTGAATATGTCAAGCCTTGGGCTATGGGGTAAGTGCACACATTTGGTGGACAAAAAAGGGTGTACCCATGGACATGATTTTTTTGAAATTTCATAAATTTGAATTAATGTAGATAATTTGAGATGGCTACACTCAAAATTTGAAGATGATATAAAACCATGAATTATAACATTTTGAGTCTAGTTTCCAAAAAACTATTTTTTTTGAAAAATTGTTAAGTATAAATAAGTCAAACATTCAAAATCTGAATAGGACCTCCTATTTTTTGCATGTTTAACATAGTAGATAGATGACCATGTGGCCCACCATTTTTTGAGCATCATTAAATATTATTTGAAACCCTTTAGTGAATATTTATATAAGATATTCTAGTGTGTTATGATTTTTTTAAATATTTTTTCAATGAATATTTTTTATTAATTTTAAAATTAAGTAGATCCTTACAAATAATAAAAAAAAAGATTGCCAGCTGTGTGGCCCCCCTAACTACCCAAACAAAATGAAAATTGATTTTTTTTAATGTGTGTAGAATTAGGCCTAGTTTGTTACCATATAATTTATTTTGCATTTGGATCAACGATTTTTTTTTAACATAAACATGAATAGGAATTCATATGTGCGATATGTAGTGCCCTAAAAAAGGTGTAGTTAGAAATAAATATAGTTTGAACCCTTAAAAATAGCCCAAAAATTATAAAAATCATATATTTGGAAAGAGGACAGCGTGCTTGTATGACGGTATTAATTTTTTGAATCTTGATGTTGAAATCCATATCATATTTGGTGATTAAAGTTGAAATTTGTTGGTTTCCATCAAAAATCTCAGTCTTGGCTATAGATGCATAGTCACAAGCCTTTGGCTCAGAAATCCATGCCATTTTTGAGCCTAAAGGCTCAGTTTTGAATTCAAATTCAAATAACATGTATGCATTATATAACACATTTATTAATGTGTATATGTTATATAACACATTATATAATGCACATGCATTGCTTTGAAATAACACCAAAAATCCAAATTTGGTCTTTGGGTATGTGCTTTTCTTATATTTTGGTCTTTAGGTATGTATTTTGTTTTGTATAAGATTTCGTTTTGAGCTCAATAACTTGAAATGGTCACATGTATCCATTAGTGATGATTTAGATGTTGTGCATGTAGTGATGAATGTATAGCTTAGAAAATATCTAAATGCACTAGGGACCTTGTTTAAAACAATTAAGTGTGCATCTCGTCACTGAAGAGTATAAGTTACCCCAATTCAAACTCTATTGATCTTATTCAAGATACATTAAAGGTGATAATATCCCCTAAGTCTGAGACCTAATTCCCCTCAAGGATGATGCTGATCAGAGGGACCTAGTAATTATTAATGTGGATATGTTGGTCACCTAATATAGAGGGTTGATCAAAATTGAATTTACTTGTTCATATTTCATTGTAATGAGTTTAAACCTTATGATGTGGACTGTAATAAAGTAGTATCTTAGAATTCTTACTCTAGCTTGGGATTTGAGGTTGATGAGTCCATTGTTGAATTATTTTTTCTTTTGCATGTAAGACTTAATATGAATGTACTTTGGGATCTATAGGTAATTCAAGGCAGAGGGATATAAATAATATAATATATATATATATATATATACATATATAAATTATTTATATCCCTTATATATATATATATATAAAATTAATAACATTCGGTGCTTGCTCAATTAAGATGGGACCTTAAAGGGATATAAATGATAATTTTTGTACAATAATGATAAGCTGGAGGCTCACATCATGTGAATTATTTACTAGACATGAGTTGATGGGATCAATATCAATCTTTAAACATTTTTGGCTTATATGTATGTATGATATTTGTGAATAGGACTTAATTGGATTGGTTGGAGGTGATGGAACCTGCCTAGGTATCAAAGATCATGAGTTTCACTCATGTGAGATAATGAATGTAGAGAGTGCAATGTGCACATACCTAGATTTGGCCTTCATGGCATCTGAGATGTGTTCATATTTATCCAAGTGTTTATTATTATTGATGGGACCATTGAGTAATTTTTATGACTTAACACAGTAGGGATAGGACTAGCTTATCAGTCTTATCTATTCTAATCAGCCACATGGTGTATAAAAGTACATGTGGCCATCTCTAATTAGACTCAGGACTCCCAAGGTGATAACATATTTGATCCTTTTAAGATCTATAATGAATGTATATCTGACAACTCTAACAGTTTTCCAAGTGCACTAGACCTACATGTGGTAATCTTTAATTGGATTGGGCATCCTGAGGCTCTGACAAATTTGATGCGTATAGGGCTTGGCAATTAGATCTATAACACTTATATGTGTGTATGAGATACATGTGGTGACATATAATTAGACCAGGCCTCATAGGGCTCTGATATATCTTTAACAATTCTAAGACCTAACACCTCTAACAGTGCTGATACTTCTAAGCATGTACAAGGTACACATGGTGATATGTAATTAGATTTGGCCTCCTAGGGCATTGTCAACTCTAAAACTTCCAGGACCTAATATATTTATGATAGATTTAACACTTTCAGGTGTATGAGGTACACACATGGCATAATAAGGTTCAATTATATGGGCAATTAGGGTCAAAATAAGCCATGTATGAACCTATTTTAAATTTTATACATGATGTGATTTGGAGTGAAGTTAACCCTAGAATGTCATCATGTATATATAATGAACCAAAGAGTTTATTCATTCAATCGAGGAGGCATGGGAGGATAATTTGAACCCATTCTTGACATAACTATAAGAGCATGATATATGATTTGGGATAAAATTAAGTATGATTCTATCATGAATTGAACCAATTAGTCAATTGGTGTAATTAGGGATGTGATTTGGGAAAAATTGAGCCCCTAAACCAAATTTATGGCCCAATTGATTATATAATCTATGCAACATGTATGGATTCACTGATCCTAATTTAATCAAAAATGTAAATATGAATGCAAATGTGGTGAATTGAAACCCAATGAACCTAAATTAGATTCTATGATGTGATTAAAGGGGCTAAATTAGCTCATAGTTTGTAACATGATCATAAACCCTAATTTTATCACTTGAACATGTAAAGTTCCCTTAAACCTTAATTTCATGACATAGACACATGTACAAGCCCATTACACTAAACCCATAAATTTAAATCCTAATTTTATAACAAACATAACCCTTAAGTTCCCTGATTTCATCACAAATGCATAAATTCATGAATGTGATTAGAGCCAATTTGTGAGCCCCTTGTTTACCTAGTTTTGTAAAGACCTATGATGGGATTTAGGGCAAAATTATCTCATTTTTCCTTACATATTGAGCTTTATTACATCATATGATATTCTTATTACTTCATAGTATTATCAAGAGTCTTATTGTAACATATTGGAGATTTATGCATCATATTGGAGATTAATGCATCATATTGAGGATTTATGCATTATATTAAGGATTTATGCATCATATTGAGATTTATTACATCATATGATAGTGTTATTACATCATATGATATTCTTATTTCATCATATGATAGTCTTATTGCATCATATTAAGGATTTATTTCATCGTATGATACTCTTATTGCATCATATGATAGTATTATTGCATCATATGATAGTCTTAGTTTTATATCATATTAGGGATTTATGCATTGAATATGACTGTTATTTCTTGTTTTTATAGTATATGCCTATAATTCAAGGAACACATACACATTATAGTAACTCATACATGTTACTATAATGCATACACGTTCCTTAAAGTATAGAAAAAAATTACTTTTCAATGTCTATTTTTGTCCCAAATCGATATTGTTGTCCCCACATACATTCCCTATGCATAGTCTGCATATTCTTTATGTACATTTTGAAGTAATTTTTTGGACCCCACATTTTGAAGTACTTTATTAGGTAATTTTGTGAAAATGGGCTCTGATTCACATTCAAGGAAGAAGAAGAAGTTGAAGAACAAAACACCAAAGGAACTAGAAGAGTTGAGAGAAAAAACAAGGTACAAATTCAAGCATTTCATTCCAAACAATGTAAAAATAGTAACGTTGATGAGCCAAATGTCCTAGATAATGAGGCAATTGATAATAATGAATTTAATAATGATGAAACTAATAATAATGAATTGAATTATGATGAAATTGATAATAATGAATTGAATTATGATGAAATTGACAATAATGAATTAGATAATGTTGGAAGTTCACATTCAAAGTTTAAAGTTTTTGGTTTTGTTGATGAAGAGCCTATGCATGATACTTTATCCACCAATAATGAAGAAAATTTAATGGACACAAATAATGATGAAAGTAACAATGAATAAAATTTCATGGAAACATATAATGAAGAAACAAACAATGAAGAAAATTTTATGGAAACATATAATGATTTTGAAACACCCTTTCAATGGATTCCACCAATAATAACACCTCCAAGAATTGTGCATAGAAAAGACAAGTACTTAATTGAATTCGATGAAAATATTTTGAAAATAATGCATAACAAAATGTCTGACCACCATTCAAGAAGACTAGCTCAATAAATTTGAGATTGTTTCTTTCATAGATTGGATTATGATAGTCAAAGATGTCAATTATTTAATTTGGTGATGAAATTGGTTAAGATGAGACCTAAAATGTACACATTAGGAATAATAAAATCTAACATGGATGATGAAAATGATGAAATTATTAAAAATCTACATGATGCATATCATACTGTATTCTTGAGATAATGCAACAAAGATTGTAATGATACTCTACGTATAATGACAACTTATGTATTAAGTGCTGAAATAGGTAAAAAATGATTGATTTAAAAAATAATCTCAACACTTGATATAAATAAAAAAATTAATGAACTCAATTGCAAGACGTGAAAGACTTGATAAACCAATACCAAAGAGCTCTGGGCATTCTCTTGTAGACTTCCACAAAAGAACAAGGCTATAGCTGATGCTTTTAAAGACTTGCATAATTTTAGAAATACAATACTAGAGTCTTGCCCATTGCAAGAGATATAGAGAAAATAAGAGATGGTTCTCATAATTGTGAACCGTATCTAAAACATTTCTTAGATATGACTCAAACACAATTGTACTCTATTTTTTTGGAAAAACATCCACAAATTACTATTAGTCAAAGTTTTTTTGAGATGGCCAAACCTTTTTATGTAAAAAGAAATCTCACATGCACCACTTGTTATTGTAGGCAACATGTGGAATTTTTAATGCACTATGATATTTTTCACCATATTCATTATACTTTACATACTAACAACATTTTGCAGGAGTGTGGTATAGAAGTTCCACCAAAATCAGCTAGGGAATTTATTCTAAATATTTTTTGTATAAGACCATATGGACAATTATTTTATAAGAAAGCATGTTTGGATGGAAAATGAAGCATTTGAAATGGATTGACAAAATTAAAAAATGTATCCATTAGGAGTGTATAAGTGAAATTGAAAAGTATTAGTTGGTTTGATCAAATACAACTCTATGACTTATCAACTAAAAGATGGCAAATAATCTAAAAGGTGTGAGCTTGTTATGAAAGAAATACATGTATCAAAATTTATGGTTGAATTCACAGAGAAAATTATTTATGAGTATGCAAGGCACACATATAGGGATAAATGGTTGGATGAACATTTCAATCTAAGCAAGGACACATTCCCATTTGATTCTATTATTTTAGTAGTTGACTTTGCTAAAAATTATACATTCAAACCATAAATGAAAGTTCAATCACAATATTACAACCCAATACAAGTTTCCATATTCGTGCATATAGCATTAATGCATGCACATGATAATATAGATAAAGATCAAAAAATATTAATGGAGTACCATTTTTATATTAGTGATGACCGATCACATTGTACAAAGTATGTACAAGGTTGTTTTGAGAAGTTCTATGGATAGTTGACTTATAGGAACATTACTTTCAATTATCATTACATTTGGTCAGATATTGCACATTAGAATTCAATAATGCACAAATGTTTTATTAGTTTAGTAGGATGCACATTAACACTGGTGTAAAACATATTTGGAGTTTCACTGAGGCTGGCCATGGAAAATGGGAGCATGATGGTGCTAGAGCATGTGTAAAAAGATCTATTGCAAGGGAGGAGTTAAAATTTGACCATGTTGATAATTTTATTGATGAAAAAACTATGGTTGAATGGTGTAATGAAAACATATGTCATGGTGCTCAAGCAAATTCTACTATTTGTAGACATTTTTGGTTAATGGAAGAAAAAGACTTGGCAAACTATGAGGATTGTATGACTCTAATGAGTTCAAGTGAGCTCCACTCATTTCATAGCTCAAATGCAGGTTATTGGACTATTCATATGTGACACTTGGCATGATTTTATTCTACATACATGGAATCTATTTGGAATGAGTATGAGTCATAAGAGTGGGTGGATGATTGGAGTTCCAAACCTCTAATTCCAATCAACACAGATCAGGTTCCATCAACATTTCAACTTATAGATATGACATTGTCACATGACTTTGACCATATATCTAATCTAGTGCAACTAGGTAGAAGATTAATCTTTATGTACTATTTATTCTCATTATCTATCTCTATAGTGTCATTATTTTTTTTGTGATGCAAGCCATGCTTTTGTAGTTATTGTAGACAAGGACAATGAAGAGGGAACATATTACTACTTATGTCAATGTGTACATGGAAAGAAAAAATTGACTTCCTTAGTCATATATGGAACATTGAATATCCTATTGGGTCTATGGTAGTCACTAGAACTTGGCTTTGATGATATCCTATAAAAAATTCAAATGTATGATTGTTTGAAGACTTTGAAATGCATAAGAAGATACTGCACTATTCAAATTTGGTTCTTGAAACAAATATTTAATTAAAAAATATCATGGAAGGCCAAGAAACATAAATATATGTAAAATTCATGAGTCATATCATGAATCTATTCTTGATACTATCAATATTAGAGTAGATCCTAGTGGTTCATTGGATTGAAATGTGTAGGTATGTTGACTTGTAAAATGTAGATGTAATCAATTTTACCAAATGTTTTTGATTTTGTAGGTAGTAAATGCATAAATTTGATCTTTAATTACTTAATAATATTTTTTTAAGGTTAGTGGTGCCAAATAAGCTTTCACCTTCACATGGTTGTCACCGTTAGTAAAGAATTTCATATTCTTGAAGCTAAGAGAAGCTTACTAAAAGTACTTGGTATTTTCATGCTCTTGAATAATTACTCATGACAAGTCTATTTCTCTTTGTAGCCTTTCAAACACATAAATTTCCTTGTTTATAATGATCTACATGGTTTCTAGCTAAACCAAATGCATTAAAATTTCCTCAAATGACATTATATACGAATGTTACACACAAAACAAACACACTTTTCATTGATTTGCATATTTTCATTGGTATGGCATTCCTGAATAGTAGTGAAAATGCACTTGTGGGTGGAATTGGATGTCATGATCATTGGAACACATGTAATTTGTCTTTATAGATGTGTTCAAAGTGATGGATTTGCACCTGCAAGTCTCAGAGGCAAAAATGCTAGTTGGAGGTCAACAAGTTGTCTCTTCATTGCCAAAAAGTTGCATTTTAGGACCCATTACTGTAACTTCTTCCATGGATTGCTCCCAAAGGTAATATAGACTATATCTAGTGTGTAATTATAGTTTTTTACCATACATATAAGGGATCTTATGGTTCATCCATATGACTTATAGTTTTGGTTTTATGCATGCCTGAAGTTAGGCTAAATATCAACATCTTTTTTATATTGGGAAGGGTGTTCTTGAGCCCAAAATGGGTGGTGGGTTTATCAATCAGGTCAAATGGGAGGAAAAAAACATGGTCTTGGACATTATCTACCCCTCTGGATATGTTGGAAGTACCATTTTTTAGCTAACATGCATTAGAAATGGAACTTTTGAACTGTAGCTTTAACTTTGACAACATTTATTATTAATGTTTTTGTGCTCCTAAACAGTAGTGAAAATGCACTTGTGGGTGGAATTGGATGTCATGGTCATTGGATCATGTGTAATTTGACTATATATATGTGTTTTAAGAGATGGATTTGTGCCAACGGGTCTCAAAAGTAAAAATGCTAGTTGGAGGTCAACAAGTTATCTCTTCACTTCCAAAAAGTTGCATTTTAGGACCCATTACTGTAATTTATACCATGGATTTATTTCATAGGTGATACAAAATAGACATGGAGTAAAATTATAGGGATTACCATGTATTGGAAGGAACTTAAAATTCATCCATATGACTTATAGTTTTGGTTTTATGCATGCCTGAAGTTATGCTAAAAATCATCATCTTTCTTGTATTAGGAAGGGCATTCTTGAGCCCATAATGGGTGGTGGGTTTGTCAACCAGACCAGATGGGAGGCCAAGAACCTAGTCCTAAACATTATCTACACCTATGAACATGTTGGCAGTGCCAATTTTTAGCTAACAAGCATCGAAAATGGAGTTATTGAACTGTAGCTTCAATTTTGACAACATTTGTTGTCAGTGTTTCCATACTCCTGAACAATAGTGAACATGCACTTGCAGGTGGAATTGGATGTCATAATCATTGGATAAAGTGTAATTTTCCTATATATATATATGTTTTCTAAGAGATGGATTTTCACTTAGGGGTCCCAGAGGCAAAAATTCTAGTTGGAGGTCAATATGTTATCTCTTCATTGCCAAAAAGTTGCATTTTAGGACCTATTACTACAACTTATACCATGGATTGATCTCAAAGATGATACAAACTAGATATGGGGTATAATTATAAGTATTTACCATGAATAGGAGGGATCTTATGGTTCATCCATATGACTTACAATTTTGGTTTTATGCATGCCTAAAGTTAGGCTAAAAATCAACATCTTTCTTGTATTGGGAAGGGCATTCTTGAGCTCGAAATGGGTGGTGGGTTTATCGATTGAGATAGACAAGAGGCCAATAAAGTAGGATTGTACATTATTATTCCTTCCAAACATGTTGGAAGTGCCATTTTTCAGCCAATAAGCACTAGAAATGGAGTTTTCATACTGTAGCTTCAACTTTGATAACATTTGTTGTCAGTGTTTCCATGCTCCTGAATAGTAGTGAAAATGCACTTGTGGGTGGAATTGGATGTCATAGTCATTGGATCATGTGTTATTTACCTATATAGACATGATTGAAGTGATGGATTTTCACTTGTGGGTCCCTAAGGCAAAAATGCTAGTTAGAGGTTACAAGTTGTCTCTTTACTATAAAAAAATTGCATTTTAAGACCCGTTACTGCAACTTCTACCATTAATTTCTCTCAAAGATGATATACACTAGATATAGGGTGAAATTAGAGTAATTTCCCATGCATATGAGGGATCTTATGGTTCATCCATATGACTTAGATTTTTGGTTTTATGCATGCCTGAAGTTAGGCTAAAAATCAACATCTTTCTTGTATTGGGAAGGGTGTTCTTGAACCCAAAATGGGTGGTGGGTTTGTCAACTAGGCTAGATGAGAGGCCAAGAACCTAGTTCCTGGAAATTATCCACCCCTATCAATGTGTTGGAAGTGTTAGTTTTTAGCCAAAAAGCACCAGAAATGGAGTTCTTAAAATGTAGCTTCAACTTTGACAACATTTGTTGTTAGTGTTTCCATGCTCTTGAATAGTAGTGAAAATGCACTTGCAGGTGGAATTAGATGTCACAATCATTGGATAAAGTGTAATTTTCCTATATAAACATGATAAAAGTGATGGATTTGCACTTATGGATCTTAGAGGCAAAAATGCTTATTGGAGGTCATTGAGAAGCCTAAAAGGCCTAATAGTCCAAGTGAACCATATACATGTGGTGAGAATGTAGTGGCATTAGAATTGGGTTTCAAAACCTTTGAATGGTTTGTTTTAATCTTTTCAAAGTGTTCTAAGGGTCAAAAATCCTTCAGGAGGCTAATAATTAGTCAATGAGCCTATTAGGCCTTTTAGGCCTAATTAGGTCAAATTGCATGCCTATAGGTAATGGAAGGATCTTGACACTAGCAAGGGAGAAGTTTGTGGTTCATGAGAGATGAGAAATTTTGGAGGTTTCACAAATATGCCAATAGACCTAGATGGTGATTTAGGCCTAAATGGCCACCTAAAAGTGGTTAAAGTGTCTTCAAAGCTTGGCCAAGGGGTATCGTGGACCAAATGGAGCCAAGTGTTAAAAACTATTGATGCAGGAGCATCCTTTGTATAAAATAGTATGGTGTCCTTGTGAGAGTTTTAAAGTCTTAAGTAGAGTTATTAGTCTTTGTTAGTCCTTTAGAGTCTTCCTACATGTTAGAAAGGTACTACTTATTTTATATGCTTAAAGTGTCTATTATATAATTTTCTAAACTGATACAAGTCTTGAGAGAGAGTTTTGGAGCCAAAAATGGACACTCTTTTCTTAGAGGAATGAACCAAAAGAATAAGCACAAGTATCAAGATGAAAGGAATTTCTTCAAGAACAATATCAAGCAAGATTCTTTGAATCATACCTACAGGGGGTGTAAATGTGTGTGTTTTCTATTATGATTGTGATTAGTGTATGATGATTGTAAAGGCTTTCTTGAAATTTACTCGAGCTCAAACAATCAAAATATAGTGAATTCAATACTTTGAAATTCCTTTTCTATTAGTACAAACCAATTTTGGTTGAAAATCACTATTTGCAAAGCTTGTTTATATGATGAAACTTGTATATGGTTTGAAACTAAGGATTAGATGAGTTACATAGATGAGTGAGGAGTCTTATACAACTTTTATATTTTAAATAACCTATTTTATATTTATGAAACAAGGTTAATTAGCTTTTAGGTCCTTAAAGTGTAGAAAAACCTTGGTTACAAGGTTTTGATTGAAAAATGTTCATAAATCCATTTTGAACCCATATACTTTGATGAAAATCTATGGAGACATATTTAAGAAGGTTAGTAGACCATTCCAAGTGTTTTGGAGTCAAAAGGTGTACAAATTATGTATTGGGTAGTTATCCACAGTAATACTCAGAATTCTAATTTCTTCTAGATAATGAATAGGAAAATTGACCTATCTTACTCAGTTTTGAGCCACAAGACACCAAGTAAAAGCTGATTTTCATCTAAAACCATCATTCAAACCTAAATGAGGTGTTGGTTTAGGCATATAAGACATTATATAAGTTTTTACCTACTAGTGGAATAATTAGGTCTCTTGACAAAAATAGGGTCGAGTCACTGTTTGATAAAAAGAAACTCTGAACCAATAAGAAATTGGTTTATCTATAGTACAAAACCTCTGAGACATGTGAAATACCCATTTACAATTCATAAAATTTGTGTTTATCCCAAATACAACACTAAAAAGGTCTTTTGTATCCATTCAATCAAGAAAGTCTTGAAAGGGAAAAGAGAGTGAATAGGTCCTAAAGGGATTAAAGTAAGAGTTTGAAGTTTGGATAGATTAAAGTGATACATTCAAGTGTATCAACTATCAAGAGCCCTTAAGACTAATCAAAGACTTCATGCTATCTCTCAAGGTCTATTTTCCTACTCTTGGTTTTAGAGATGGAGTTTGGGGATATTTTAGAGGGAATAAAGATAGGATGGGGTCTACCCCATGGCATGAAGAAGTCCTAGGCACTTTCCAAGACAATTGAAGGACTAAAGAGAAAATTCAAGAGCTTTTTGACTATCTCATAGATGATGCTAGCTTACGTTGACTGATATGAGCTTCTTCACTAGTGTAAAATCCTTCCCATTGGAAGGAGAGACTTCATCACATGTTAAGAGGTTTCCTCTTTGCAATGTATTGACTCTCTCACCAAGGATCTTGAACCATATCCATCTAAAACCTTATTCTCACACTCTTAGAATCCCATTAGGCCTTTATTAGTCCTATGAAAAAGCTCAATCTTGAAATTTATACTTGTCCTATTCATACCATTCTAAATCTTCTTGATTCTTTTAGACCTTATGAAAACACATCAGATTATAACTTTATAAGAACTTTCAATGGCTAGGTTCCAAGATATGCACACTTCTAGGTCAAAACCTTAGGTCTAATTTTACTAGTCTATGTATAGGTCAAGAGGGTTTAAAATTATGTAGTTGAGTTTTTAGACACCTTCTTGAGTTAATTCCTCCTATATAGACTCTGTCCACAATAAATTCACTTGTTAAAAAAATATTCTACCTTGATTATACCTTATAAGGTTTATCCCACTAAGAAATTATAAAGTTTTGAACCTACAAGACACTGTAGATGGCCATGAGCATATAAACATAATTCAAATGCAATCACTGATATTCTTTATTTCTTATAAAGGTCTGTTTCCCTTAATCCCACTCCATGTACAAGACTCAGAACCGAGATAAGTGACTAGGTGTCTAACAAATACCAATATAAGATTAATTCAATCACCAATATAGGATTTAATTAATGAAAATATAGGTTCAACACCCCTTCTTATTTCATTTGCATTCTTATAGAAACAAAGCTTCTTAAGAATAAGAAATGTCAATATTTTTAATTGTAGCCTCTGTCATACCAATATAATTTGCAACATTATCCTAACAAGTTATTCTCAATCTCATAACATTTATAATCCATAAGAATACTTTAAAACCAATCATTCATAATAATCTAAACACAAGTACAATGTTTACAAATTTCATGAACTCATTTCTAGGTTATAATCACCAGTATAGGATTCAATTAAAAAAAATATAGGTTCAACACCCCTTATTTCTTATTTAATTTGCATTATTATAGAAACAAAGCTTCTTAAGAATAAGAAATGTCAATCTTTCTAACTGTAGGCTTTGTCATACCTATCTAATTTGCAACAATATCCTAACAAGTTGTTCTCAATCTCATAACATTTTTAATCCTTAAGAATACTTCAAAACCAATCATTCATAATAATCTGAACACAAGTGATTCAAACAAGACTTAATTCATTGGTTTTCTTAAATATTCATGTAAAAAATAAAAATTCCATGTATGAATTCCATATATAGGCATATAATGTCAATAATACATGAATTGCCATATAGACATACAAAAAATTACATCATGTCTAACACCATAGTATCTAATCTCAGGTGAATACATCATAGATGCATGTACGATGCCAAAAATGTATACATTGCTATATAGGCATACAAAAAAGTACATCATCTACAACATCATAATCATCAAATAGTCTCCCTCTCTTTGCCTTCTTCGAAGAAGACTCTCCCTGGGATGCCTTGCTTGTATATGGAGATATACACAATGCCTTGGATTGTTCCAAGGTTTGACTATGGGTATTATGATCATAGTTTGCTTGTAGCTAAACCCATTTAGATACAAAAAAATATTATAAAATTAATAAGTATACATGAAACCAAGTTAATAAACTCATTTTAAACTATAATAAAAAATCATTTAAACATGCACTTAATATAAGCTCATGGTCCTTCTCAATTTTCTATTGATGCTTGATTGGGTTAGTGCCAAGTTCAATTGAATGAATAGGCATATCAAATGATAAAGAAACATGAGCAACTGCTATAGTAGTCATCTGAATTAGACTATCAGATGTCATATGATAGCCCTGGATACATAATACATTTTTGCATATAAGTTATATTTTCCAAAGTATATAATAAAATTATTAAAACAAAAGTATTAAATTACAATTAAAAATTACAAATTAATATAC